>PVIH01002858.1:0-86849 GCA_004025045.1 Sigmodon hispidus
CTTTTCCCAAGTTACCCTCAATGTGATAGTCACTGGACTATTAGGAGGTGGTCGGCCTTGCTGGAAGGGGTGCCACTGTGGCTTTTCCCAAGTTACCCTCAATGTGATAGTCACTGGACTTCCTGTTGCCTGCCTATGAACATGCAGCTGCATGTCTCCATGCTCCCCGCCATAACAGACTGAACCTCTAAACCTGTAAGCCACCACCTCGACTAAATGTCCCTTCATAAAGGAGTTGCCCTAGTCATCTTGTCTCTTCACATTAATAGAAACCCAAACTAAGACACTCCTAAACTTAATAAAAATCAAGTAGAATCTTTTAGTTTCCTTTCTTTACACTTTAATATGATTCTTATTTGGGTTTAAGTCTTGGCCATATCCTTCTCACTCTGAGCTATCCTCCCAACAAGACATATTTTTCTTTCCAAATCTTAACTATACAGTATAATAATTTCAGTCTGCTATAAGTTTAGAATTCTCTGGGAATGATTACCCAATAAAATGTTACTATCATTTGTTAAACTCAATCCTAGCAATTATCATGTGGCATTATTAAATACATCTCCTTAGTCTCAAAGAAAATACTGTCAACACTGTACATTTTTTTTTAACAAGGTGTCCATATAGCCCAGGCTAATTACCACAACCCAGTTATAGACAGTTATTTTTGTTTATGAGTATGTCTATGTGAATGGGCATCCCTTAACTACAGACATCTGCAGAGACCAGAAGTCACCAGAAAAGAGCTGTAAGCAATCAACCACTGAGCCCTAATACCACAAGCCCTATAGAAACTCAGTAGGTTTAACCTACTTGAGGTCCATGTTTTTATTAAGAAACAAAATCTCATATACAAAATGCATCTAATATCACAGCAGTTTGTTTCTGTAACTCTACCACTAAACATTTTAATTTGTTATTTTTTAAAAATTCATTCTGCAGGGGGCGGGAGAGTGTGAGTGTGAGAGTGTGTGTGTGTGTGTGTGTGTGTGTGTGTGTGTGTGTGTGTGTGTGTGTGTGTGTGTGGAGACTGATCTGTAGGTGACACTTTCCTTCCCTCCACAGTCTGAGTCTCAGAGATTGTCTGGGTTTGATCAGGCTTCGTGGCAAATGCTTTCGCCTACTGACTGAGCCATCTCAGTAGTCACTGCTGTAAATATGAAATTACCAAGGATGCAGAGATGGCTGGGGAAGAGCACCTGCTGCTATAGCAGAGGACCTTAGCTTAGTTGCTGGCTCCTATTGCAGACTACTCACAACACCTGTAATTTCATCTCCAGGGACTCTTTGGGCAACTGAACTCTCATACACACACACATAATTAAAACCAGTCTTTAAATATGAAGCCATCAAGCTCCTATTACCACTATCATAGAAAACCACTGACATGTAACTTCCTACTATGTATTCTCTTCCTATACTTTACATTTGTGTGCCATTTTAGTATGAGCAGGTGGTAGTCCTTTCTAAATTAAAAACATTATCATGTGTGTATGTATATGTATGATGTCTGAGGGGGTGCATGTGCTCTGTCTGGCACATGTGGAGTTCAGAAGACAACTTTGTGGGATTAGATCTCTTTCTACCTTTACATGAGTTTGAGATGAAACTCAGGTTATAAGCTTATTTCTAGGTAATCACTTTAGTCCCTCTATTCACTGAGCTGTGTCACTGTCCACTTTACTTTTTTCTAAGACTCACTAAGTTTAAACTAGTCCTGACCTTGACGATCCTCTTGCCTGAGCCTCTGTAGTGCCAGCACTCCTGACTGAAGAGTGCCTTCTAAAACATCTTTTGTGAGAGGCAAACTTCCAGCTCTTCCTGAGCGCACACCTATGTGTGAGTGCAAAACCCTATATTCATCTATCTGCTCAACATCTACCAAACAAAATATTCACTGTTCATTTAACTGCCCTTAAATTGAAATTAGTTATGTTTTGGGTTTTAGGCAACTGTGTCTGCCACTGTATGTTGCCTAAGGAGTTTCTGTAGCAATATCCTATGGTTACTCTCAGAATAGGCTGCGCTTAGGTTTTTAAAACCCAAGATGAAATCCCAGTGTGTATTTTTTTTTTATTTAAGTAAGCATTTGTAATTTTACATACTTTCATTAGGCCTTATCACCTGACCACCAAAAACCTGTTGTTACTTACATCGGAGCTATTTTTCCCATGATTAAGGCATTAAATCCTAAAGCTTTATGCCTATGGTTTCAACTGCATGAACATGAGAAGGTCAGAGTACAACTTCTGGGAGTCAGTTCTTTCCTTACACCAAACTCAGGTCAGTCAGTTCACCTAAAATCTAAGAATCAATCTTTTCTCCTGAGAAAAATGTGAATGGCAGCACTCAGAGCTGCTAACTTCCTGCTCATTAAAACAGAACTGCCAACTTTGAATATTTTTGTGATGCTGACTCTAGAGCTTGAGCTTACCTTGGGAGAACCAAGTTTCTTACCTTTAGATAATAATAAGGATTGTTGAGTGCAGTATGAAGGGCGATTCGTGGAGCAGCATTTAAGTGCTCACGGAGTGTGTGAGCAGCACTGAAGTACACTACCTCATGCAAAGGCTGGCTCTCAGGAGGCAGAAGATAACCTCTGAAATAGTGAAATATCAGCTTTTAGATATGTGCAGGGTTTGTTTTCAATTCAATAGTTCTGCTAATCTTCTATGGCTGAATATTTATTACTTAAACAGTGAAATCATAATCAAACCAAAGCTAAGCAATGGTTCCCATACAGTTTCATCAAGAATTACACCTCAATACTACTTTAAAAACTTCTATATTTATGATGGTTGTTCTTGGCAGTCTTGACTACATCTAGAATTAATGTAAAATGCAAACAGCTGTGCACTCCTCTGAGGTATTTTTCTTAGTTGGATCACTTGAGGTAGGAATTCCCACTTCCAAATCTGGGCCACACCTTAAGACAGCCCATACAAGGGGCATGAAAGAAAACTTTGGTTTTTTGCCTGCTTGCCCTCATTCTCCCTGGCAAGTTCACATATGCCTTTGCTGAGGCATTCCTTCACTGGTTATTAGAGTCTACCTCTTTATGACTCTGCCATACTAAAGACCAGCTGAGACATCCAACCTTGTGAACTGAACAACCACTGGATTGGATTCTTGGGACTGAATCAGGAAACAGCCATTGTTGAACTGGCTGGACCACTCTAATACTCTTTACTTACATATATACATAGACACAGATCAGTTCTGTTCCTCTAGAGAATTATGTGTTTCTGTTCTGAGTCAAACCTTTAGTCAAATATTTGAACATCTGTTATTACATTTATATTTAAAATCTCTAAAGTAGAATTTCTTAAGTATTATTAAGAAAATAAATCAACATTTCTACCATAGCAAGCATTCTAGTCTTTGGAAAAGTGTTAAACACTACCTGAAATTGAGAGTAGGAAACTTTTTGTTTCAGGGGAAAAAAATAGCATTTTTCATGAAAATGATAGCCAGGAACTAAACTTTTTTTTTTCCTTAAAGTATCTAAGACAGGGCTAAAGAGATGGCTACTGAGTAAAAACAACTGCATTACAGATGCGAGGACCTAAGCCTAATCCTAAGTGCCAATGTAAAAAGCCAGATGTAGTCATGTGCACCTGTAACCCCAGCGCTCTAGAGCTGACATCTAAATTCAGGTTCAGTGAGAGATCCTATCTATCTCAGAAGAATAAAGAACGGCATCAAAGAGGACACCTGATGCTCTCTCGACTCCATGCATGTGCATACATGCACAAAATATCAACAAAATAAAAAACCACCCCAAAGACTAAATTTTAGTTTTAAAATCTTTTTAAAATATTGTTCACTAATAAAATTTCAATTATTACAAAAATAACTACTTAGAATCTTATTTTTTGCCTTTGAGCTAGATGACAAACCAATTTTAATGAAATGTTTACTTTTAATCTATGCTGAGTCAAAGTCTGTGCTATTACTGTGACAGTCTGTAGAGGGCCTGCAGGAAGCATACAGACTGCAAAGATAGAACAGTAAGTCATAACATGGATAAAAATCGCCAGCTCATAGGGTTCTTAGAGTCCCAGGCTTCCCATGTTGGTCAATGACAGACTGCGGAGCTCCTTTCCATCAGTGAAGGAAAGCTATGCAGCTGCCTCAGTATATCCACCAAAGGCATCATTCCTCCTCAGTGTCCCAGCCTTTTCACCTGGAGAGAAGGACATCCCTAAGAGAGCATGGCATACTTATTCTGTCTTCTTGTTTTAAGTTTCCAGCTGGCCTTTCCAGCATATCTTTGAGTTTCAGATCCACAGTCCCACAGAAACACACATAGTCCCAAAGAAACACATCGACACTTGTGTTAATTTCATGTTGATTGACCCAGGGCCCAGGCATATTGCTAGCTAGCTCTTACTCTTAAACTAACCCATGTTCAGCCATGCACTCGGTACCTTTTCTCAGAGCAGCATTTCAACTTCTTTCCTGTGTGTCCTGGCATGTGTATTTTCTGGCGGCTCTGTGGTGTCTGCCTCTATTCTTCCTGTACTCAGTTTTCTTAGCCTGGTAGCCCCATCCACACTTCCTGTCTGCCTTTTGGCCAATCATCTTTTATTAAACCCAGAGGTGGGACAATTATTTACAATGTAACAGATAATCCACTACACTGTCCCGCTGCTGTCAGTGACAAAGAAGAAGGAGGAAAGAGAACACTGACCCTGACCATCACTTCTTACTACCTCCTCCTTCCATTTCAAGAGTTCCTGCCCTCCTCATTCTGCTCTGATGCTGGTCCTTCTCCACAGCACACTTGTAAAGCAGCAAAGATTTTGAATTGGTATTCTGCTTGTATTTAATTTTAAATGACTTTTCTCCAGACCTCAAAACTCTGTCAAACACCTGTGCTTGTAGAAAATATAGCATGAGTTCCCGGGGGCAGGGGCTGGGACAAGGTAGGCCAGCTTCTCTGAGCTTTGGTGTCCGTCTCCATCCCTCTCAGCTTTCCTTGACCTCCCTTCTCCCTCTTCAGCTTTACAGACTACAATCTTAATTTCTTCCCTCCTGGGGGAGTCTTGGGAACATCATCTAGTCTTGGTATAAGAAATCTTGTGATTTCACAACAAATTTCAGTCACTCTCAGCATTATTTCAGCAGCTGGTAAAAGGGTAAAGAGTCAGGTATAACAGACAAGAAGTCAGAGGGGTGGCTGGGAAGCCTCTCAAAAAAGCTGAGGTTACAGGCATGAACCACAACACCCTGCTCTGCTTTTAACGCTTAAGTCATTTTCTTTGGTATGTGTCCCATTTTAAAATCTGTAACATGTTCCAAGTTTCCAAAAGGTCACTTGGATGATTAATTTCATGGACACACATAAAGCTAGCTTTTGTGAAATCCACAAAATAGTCTTCCCAAGAAAGAATCTTAAAACAAACTTGAATAGGAGACTTCAATATTTCCTGAGCAGATATTTCAATATATCTGTTTGGTACTGATATTTAGTTGTCCTGATAAAATATTCAGAACAAATCAGTAACATGGCTAATATAGAATGTCTATTTCTAGGCTTTGCCCAGATCCAGCATTTACTACTAATACAGGCAGAAACTGAACTGGCAGTAAAAAATTAACCAAGCAATTTGATTAGACAGCTCAACAAGGACAGAGGGCAGTAGAAATGCTAACTCTGGTGAGATGGAGACATTCTGGATTGGCTATGGACAGCCAGTTTACTGGGTCATTTGGAAAAACAGGGTGACATTACTCCTTGCTCTTGAGACCTTTATACTCACCTCACCAGGTGGTCGATGAAGTTTACAATATTTTCTCTGAGAATTTCAAACTTGGTTTGCTTCTTAGTTGTTCTCCTTAACTCCTTCATTTCCAATAAGGACTACAGGGCATAATGGGGGTGAGTAAAAGAACACAGCACGTAAGACAGGCAGTGTGCATACCTTTAATCTCAACAGGCAACTGGCAGGTAGACCTCTGAATTCAAGACCAGCCTGGGCTGAAGAGTGAGTTCCTGGACAGCCAGGATTACAGAGAAACCCTGTTTCAAAAAACAAACAAACAAAAACCCCAAAACAAAAGAAAATAGCATTTTGGTGATTTTAGGACAGAAATACTTTGAGAGAATGAAAGCTGTCACTCCTGTCGAAAGGCATGAACTGTGACTCAAGCAAAGATGCCCTTTATGCAGACTGCAGAGAACCAGATCAAATGTGTTTTATTTTTTGTTAAGAATCTGGGAAGATTCTGCCCCTCTACATGTTTTGCTTTAAAACTAAACCAAGTGAATGTTCAAGGAAAGAAGGAGAGAGCAGATAGTTCTGCTCAGGTGTAGGAGAGCGCTAGATAGGAGAACTAGGAGGAAGCAACAACCAGTACAACAGACTGTCAGTTGGGGTTTACCCAGACTCAAATTTTGTGCTACATTTTATAACATTGTAGCATGGTACAAAGAAGGGTCGTCATTTGACAATCAAGGGCTGAAAGTGCACTATTTGAGAAAAAGAAGCCTGGGAATAATGTGGCTCAGTTTCTTTTTTTAACCCCATAAATATTAATTAATTAAATTAATTAAAAAGGAAAAGACTGAGATTATACTTCTGTGGTAGGGCTCTAGCTAGTGATGAGACACCAAGTGTTTGTTCCAGCATTACAGAGGGAGTGTGTGTGTAAAAATTGGCATTAGGCTCTCTTGACTTTCAGATCAAAAGGAGAAGTACATTCTATCCACACATTCTTTTTGTAACTCATATGCCAATTTTTCCCTCACAGACAGTTATTTTTGTCCTTGAGGACTCATAGTTCCTATATTGTCAGGCAGACTGTACTTGTAGACTGCACATGACAGTGAGATAGACAACAGTATCACAGGACAGAATGGAATCTGCCTCTAGGTGGAGACATCACCTGTCTTCTCCCACAGATCAAGGTTCTGGCTGGGTGCACTCCTTGTGAGACTGGCTCATTTATCTTAAGATAATGTGGGTTTCTTTTCCAGCATTCTCACTATCTACTTCCTAAAGAACCTCCATGGTGTTTGGCTGGGTCTCCCAGTTTGAGTACTGCCTCAAGCATAATTATTCCTTTTTCTTTTGCACGCTAGTCAGAGCCTAAGCATGCTCTTAAACTTTGGGCTTTCATATTCTCTAAACCCATCCTCCCTGTCATGTGGCTGCTCACTTATTTTTCCTATTTTTCTCCTCTAGGCAGCTCTAAGAATTATAGTTTACCTACTCTGTGTGTGTGTGGGGGGGGGGATTTTTTGTTTTGTTTTTCTTTTTAATGTTAATAAATTGTCCTCAAGCTTGATACCTGGTTAAATTATTTTGCATTAATAAAACTAAGGACCTCAAAACAGGACTTCAAATTGTCTGGTATTATATGATAGGTTCTTCAAGATTTCCTGTAACACTTTTTCTGCTTTCTAATTCTTCAATAGGCACAGAAAAACAGCCCTTCTAACAGTTTATATGGCATCAGTATGACTCATTTATTAGTTGCAAAGTCTGTATTGTTGTAAAAAAATGAAAGTGAAGACATTCTGGCAGAGCTAGTGTAGACCAGTTGCAAGAAGGGCACCACTCCTAATACAGCTAGAAGGAAAAGAAAGATAGCTGACCTTCTGAAGGTGATAGAGGTCTGTTTTCTGCAGCCCCTTTGGCTCTGATCCACAAGCATCCTCTTCCTCTTTGCTATCTGCTTTGAATACAAAACCAACATACAACAGAAGGAACAAACATCTGCACTAATTCAATGGACACTGTTTTGTTTTGTTTTGTTTTTTTAAAAAAAACACACACACAAGCAAGATTCTAACAGGCAAACAATACTCATTCCAGAAGCTGAAGACAATACATAACACATAGTTTATATGGTAGTAAGTTCTTCAACAACTACCTACGGGGGTCTAGGAGTGTTTTGAAGCAACAGAGCAAAAGCCTGTATGAATATCTTCTAAAAAAAATAATTATATAAACTTGAAACTATGTCCCTTTGACCTCATTAAAATTGTAAGCATGATAAGCTACATTCTGTCATACTCAGTCTCAACCTTCCAATTTACTATTCTTGATTAATTAATGTTCAGTATGAGAAAGATGATGTATAAAAGCTGTAAAGTTGATTTGAAGAAGAGAAAGCCTAACTGATAAAATGTATAGCTATGCTTCTGGAGGGGATGATGCTCTGATGTGGTAACCTGACACTTGCAATAGTTTGTTCAAGTATTGCAGAAGAATTTAGCTAAAGAATATACATTATTCTTAAAGAATCAGAAAATAATTACTTATTTTAGAAATAACCTAAGGTTGGAATAACTACTAACTAAATTCTTTTTTATCCACTTCAGAGACTTAAAACTGATTTAAGCAGAGACTTAAAACTGATTGTAACACTTAGCCTGATTTGACTTCCCCATTTAAATACAAATTATGACAATAGTGTACAGAAACCAGAAGTAAAAACCAAATATTTCTTCCTGTGAGAAATGTTAAGTATGTATATTTTTATTAATAACTGACTTTTTTAAAACTGAGAAATAAAAACAAAATATCCAGGACGGTGGCTTTGCTTTAATTCATAAAACACTTTAATTTTTATACTTCCATCAATCTTTTTTGTTTTGTTTTTTTCGAGACAGGGTTTCTCTGTGTAGCTTTGGAAACCAAGCTGGCCTCAAACTCTCAGAGATCTGCCTGCCTCTGCCTCCCCAGTGCTGCTATTAAAGGCTGCAGTGTTCCCCACCACCCCAGCCATGTCATTTAATCACAACCTTCCATTTAGAAGCTGTGATCCTTTAGGGTTAGTGTGACACAGGATTTGTTCACTAGCTTATTTCACATAAATTCTATTTAAAATTATGGTATCAGCCCTTCTTAGAGAATTTCTAATTTATTTTATATTCTCTTATACTTTTTTGCCATATTTATATTCTTAAGAGTGGCTTTTCATTGTGAAACTACAACTGTGAACACACACACACAAACTAACTGAGCAGGAGGCCAACTCCTATTAGATAGCTGTGAAATATCAAACAGCTTCATAGATTTCAGTTTCTCATATCTGAAATGATCTCCAGTCTTTTAACAATTTTACTTTTGTAAAGTGGTTCGGGTCACTGTTGTAGTGTTAAAAGGTCACTACCACACATATTTTGAAGGAAAGCTTTCTCAGCACCTGTTGAGAATTGCTCACCCTGCCTGTTTGAACCACACCACTTTGATCTTTTATAATGGAGCATTCATCAGAGACTACCCTGCACAGAGGTCACAGAGAATCCCACAAAAAAATAGTTTCCTAGAACTAAAGGAGTTCTAAAACAGGTGAACATCTACCAAACACAGAAGGAATTCAAATTCTAAACAAGGTATTTTCATGATCCATGTCTAATTCCATTGTTGATGAGTCAAGCCTCTTCCTCAGTCCCATTCCAACACCCCCTAGATCAAGAAAGAGTATAAAATGGTCTACCTGAAGAATGAAAACTTTCTATAGGCATATCACCCAATTTAATCAAAAGAATGACAAGGTTCTTCTTCCATTCCATTTTTTGCATTGCTTAGAACAAATTAGAAGAGAAGTACTTTGCCTATTTGTGACTATTGACATGCAACATTCTGAGTCTTGCCTGCTGACAGATCTTGAAGAGTTTCGATGCCATTCTGGTTAAAGAACTGCCAAGTCAGTAAGAACAGGCAGGGTTTTGCACTTACTTACCATCAAGGTTCTGAAACTGGGTCAGGAAATCCTTTATTTTCTGTGTTGTGCTGCCAAGCTGCTTTCCAGTAGAAGAATTCAAAACCTCAAAACATTTCTGAAGTATGCTCATCAGTTCATCCTTTGCTAGCATTCTACAAAAGAATCAGTGACAGATCTAATATAATTAGAAAATTAGCATACCTAAAACTTTTTCTATATAGGAAATATTTGTTTAGCAGATGAAATAAAATCTTCACCAGCAGTGACTACGTTATTTTTTAAAAAAATTATTCAACATGTTACATTTAGAAGTATAGAGTTCTCAGCAATATGCTTAGCTGAGGAAGTATCCAAAGGTTTATTTTCATAACCTGGTCCTGATACTGCAAGATATAAAAAATTCATTACTTATTTCTGATCCTTGGCATCCTTATCTGTAAATAAGATTTAGATAGTAGTAACAGGCCAACAGAAAAGGAAAAAAATGAAAAAAGAGATCAATAAGGAAGCTAAGTATATACTAGAGATACAGCATTTCAAATTAGTGGGGAAAGTGTTAGGTGTCAGAAAGCTATTTTCAAAAGAATAAAACACTACTTCACATTATATACACAAATTTATTCTGAGAGATGAAAATGTATGCTTTGGGAACAGGAAGAAAACAGCTCATCCCAGAAAAACAAAGACGTTAAAGCCTTAATATATCAAGTGTGAAGAAGCAGATACACTGTCAGCACCAGTGTGCACTGGTAAAATCAACTTTATAAGTAGTCTCAGAAAGTCTACATCCATGAATTCATTTTGTGGAAATAATTACATAAATGTGTTAACACATGCTGTGATTAATGTTTGTAATAATGAAGAGATTAGGAACAACTCAAATATGTCAAATAAGTCTGATTAAGTAAAACACATTCCCAAACACAGAATATTAGAAATAATAAATCATGAAGTGGGACATCATACACTGCTAATGATAACTTAGACACAATACTCTGTGAAATACTATTATTATTCCCATATTAGAGATGAGCAAAGGGAGGCACAGAGATTGTTTAAATACCCCAAACGGGCCACAGACAAAGCTGAACTTTGAACTTAGTGTGACATGACATATATTTTCTCTTGAGGAGTAGAAGAAGAGACGAGGTCTCCTCCTTATTTGCTCCAGGCTGAGATTTCAAGTCTGTACCACCAGAGCCAGCATCATGCATGTTCTGAATGACCATATACACTGTAGTTCAAAACTGTGTCGATACTAAGACACACACACTGAACTACATGCATAAAAGTAATTATTATAGAAAAGTAAAAAAGCAGAGTAAAGGGACAACCACAGCAGTCAACTTGGTCTTAATTGTAAAGTGGCCAATGTCAAGTGATAAAATATATAAAGGATGATGGGGCATTACCTAAATAAACATTTAGAAAGGATGCTTTTCTGTGATACATAAATCACTAAGCTGCAAAGGTGGGTACATTTGGCACCTCCACAGAGTTATGGCCATGGTAACTGGCATGAAACAAGGGACAGTGGGAGATGCAGCCACAAAGAAGTAACAGAGCTGGGGACAGATCACGGTGTAAACTAAGGCTTTTACTCTGGGTAAAATAAAAGGAATTAATAATTTTAAGCAAAAAATAAAAACACTCATATTTTCAAAATATACTCTGATTGCTGCCTTGTAAAGAAACATGTATAAAATCTGGAAAACCATGTTTCTTTTGATTGGACAATCAGAAAAATACAGGAACTACAGAAAGATGGTAGCTTCAGGGGGCTGGGTCAGGATTTCAGTTTCATATGTCAACTTTGAGATATGTTCTATATACTCCACAAGACCACAAAAGCATCAGAGAAACTTGGAAGGAACATACACTGAAGAGAAAAACACAGAAGTCTTAGAAAGCCATTAAAAAAGTAAGGAACCATGTCAAATGTTGATCCCATAAAAATAAAGACAATTGGTGATAAAGTTCAGGGAACATGCAGGTCATTACATACATTCAAGCATTAAAGGTAAACAAAAGATCTCATACCTAGTTATACACTTAGATAAAACCAGTTTCAGTTTAGATAATCAGAAACAAAAAAATGACTTTAAGAGAAACTCCTTTCTTATCTATTACTTTCACTAACAACAACAAAAGACTTTTTAATAAAAACTTTAAATCTAAACTGATATCTTTTTATCTGTTTCTAGTGGTAAGTCACCATTAGTTAGATAGATAATTTCAGTCTAGTTTTGGAAATATTTAATTTGAGATCAATGTCTAAAGCTATCCAGCTTCTCCATAAATAAAAATAATTCTTCCTTTACTACTTTTTCCTTCAAAACACTTTTAGTCCTATTTTCTAGAACAGCTAATATGGTTCCCTGCCATGCTATTCTTATGACTATATTCTTTTACTACTGCTATAACAAAATATCCCAAACTATTTTTTTTGTTTGTTTTTTAAAGTAGGATTATTTAGCTCATAATTTTGGAGGATAAAAGTCCAATATCAGACGGACAGTCCCATTGGTTAGTTATCTGATGAAGGCATTCTCGGATGTGGCATCAGAAAAGAGATCGCATGGCCAAGACAGGAAGCAAGAGAACAAGGAAGGGCCAGACCAGATGCATTGGGTAATAAGTCATTTTCAGAACTAACTTACCCCATGAGATTAACAGTGATTCTGAGAACAGGAACCTACCAATCTAATTACCTGACATCTTAGTTAACCTACATCTTAATAGTTTGATTAATAGTAAGCTGTAGCTTAATAAACCCACAATGAAGATCAAGGTTCCAACATAAAAATCTTTGAAGGCTGAACTAAATCCAAAACCAAATCTGTATGCTCAAGAATGTTATGCACAATCTTTGAGATGACAGAAATCCATGGTAATACATGTCAGATGATTCTTATGCACATTAAAGCTTGAAACCACTAAAGATCTCAAAATCTTTTAAATACAACATTTTGTCTGACTTCATGCTAAGCCTATAAATATCTATAGATAATCTGATGTAAATTTGAGGCCAGCAATCTCTATGCTAAAAAGATAAAATAGTATTTTGGTGCTTATAGACTCAGATAGTTCCCACATGGATAAATCTAATAAACTATAGGTTAGTTTACTCTTTAGGAGGTGTTTCAATTTTAACATAAAATTGAAATATAGAGTTAAGATATGTGCTCACAAGTTATTTGCACCAGCTAGTTTTTATGTCAACTTAAACAAGCTATCTGAGAGAAAGAAACCTCAGTTAAGAATGTGCCTCAGGGGCTGGAGAGATGGCTCAGCGGTTAAGAGCACTGTCTGCTCTTCCAGAGGACCCGGGTTCGATTCCCAGCACCCACATGGCAGCTAACAACTGTCTGTAGTTCCAGTTCCAGGCAAAACACCAAGGCAAATAAATAAATAAATAAAGTTTAAAAAAAAAAAAGAATATGCCTCAATAAGATTTTATGATAGGCAAGCCTGTGGAGTACTTTCATAATTAGTGATTAGGAAGAGTGCCCAGCCCATGGTTGGTGGTATCACCCTGGGCAGGTTGAGCAAGTCACCAGGAGCAAGCCAGGAAGCAGCACTCCTTGGCCAATGCATCGGGATCTGCCTCTGTTTAAAGTCTTCCTTCAATGGAGTGTGACTTGGAATATGTAAACCAAACTCTTCCTTCCCCAAGTTACTTTTGGTAATGGTGTTTTTTCCCAGCAGTAGTAACCTCAACTGAGATGATATTTAAATCAAATTCCTTAATCAGAGCCACTGAAATATCTCAGCAGTTAAGGCACTTGATGCCCAGGTTATGACCCGAGTTTATGATCCCCGGAACTCACATGGTGGAAGAAGAGAATCCCCAAAGTTGTTCTCTGACCCCAGACATGCATGCCCCCACCCCAACGCCCTGCTCCCAACAGGTACCCACACTATGAATAAATAAATGCAAGTAAAAAGGCAATCAATTCAGACTCTAGGATCCTATTGAGATTAGAATCCATGAACTCTCTATCAACTTCAATGTGTAAGACTGCTTCTACAGTAAGCTTATAAGGATGCACTTGGGACACACAGACTCAACACTGTCTTTCATTCTTCTTCATGAACCATGTATTGAGATGGTCAGACAGGGTAAGGTGTCGGAGTCTACGGAAGCTCTTACTCCTGGCTTATGTAAAAACTGCTTATAAGCTCTGAACTTAGAAGACACATCTAAACATGATGCATTTCTTTTTATAGTACTCTGGAATGTAGAAAAAAAAACTGTACAGGATTTTGAAGATTGACATTTAAGTTCTTGTTTTGTAAACTAGGGGGAAAAATGTTTTTCAGACTTTACTCAAACAAGAAAAACAAAATAGTAAACTCAAGTGTCTAAGACATTTTATGATAGGCAATGTTTCAACAGGAGGAAAGACATTTATCCCAAGGTTGCAGGCTTCTACATCATTTTCTCTTATGGTGGCCACATGTTTACCTGTCTTTGCAATAACTGCTATATCTGATCCTCAGTGCTTTTGGAATTTATCATTTCTGCTTTATATTTCCAAATGTACACTTTAGATCCTAACAAATTAAAGCTGAACGTACAGCAGCTCTCAAGTCAAAGCTGAATTATGATTCTATTAGCAGTAAACTGGTAACATGCAAGTCACTTAATCCTATCTACGCTTCAGACCCCTCAGGAAAGGCATACCTAACTGGTGTACTAGAAAGGCATATTGCACTAGACTGTACAATGTACTCAAGGTGCCTAAGGTGTGTGTACCCAGCACACAGCAAGCCTTCAATAAACGGTGGTAATGGCTTCACCATTACTTTTATAATCTAGATACTATATGCTATTACATTGATATTTATGATCCCTGACTGGATTCCGAGTTTAGCAGACCTACACTAACAGGCTAAGAGGATCAAAAACAAAACAACCAACCAGCCAATGTTGTGGTCCTTGTTCTTAAATGTCAGCCAGCACCTACGGAATGATGGGACTCCTTTGGTAAGTCATCTGCCATCTTGACCAGAGGCCATGAAATCTCTAAAGACTGGGCTCCCTAGTGTACATCCCACTGGGAGGAAAGTGAGTGAAGGTGGCATGTCCCTCCCATATGGTCCAGAGGGAGCTATGTGGCCACGATCCGTTTCTACAGGAAAAACTAAAAGATACTGGTGACTTTAAAAATAAAAAGATACATATATGGATACCTATTTGGTCTTAAAGTACAACAGAAAAATATAACCAAAATATTAAACAGTTTTGACAGCTTTATCATGTATGTCAAATTCCAAAATGTCCAAGATTAAAGTCCTACTTCCCAGGAAATACTCAAAATGAGAACCAAGAGATCCACTGAAAGAGTAAACTAATTGAGTACCTACATGTTCTCTTTAAAGATGCCCCATAGGTTACTTCCACACAGGTACCATCGCCAGCCAGGCAGAGCCTTTTTGAATACTCCCTCAAGCTCCTTAAATGGCTATTCAGAAGTGCCTCTTTCAAAATTCAACAAATTGTTCCCAAGACATCATACACCACACTGGATGTGAATGATTGTGGCTTTCATCCTTGTTAATTTATTACAATCCCTAAAACATCGTAATGCTAACTAAATGATGCCAACCCTTCATAATGCTAACTAGGGGATACCAATCCCTGAACCTATGACCACCATGGCCTCCTCCAGTCAAGGGCAGTTGACTTATCTGAAGTCATGAATGCTATGCATCCCTACTTTCAAAAGTTAGTGTGAACCTAAAGTCCTTTCATTGTTCTCTGTTTCCAAGGAAGCTAGGGTCAGTTTTTATTCTATATCACAAAAAAAAAAAAAAAAAAAAAAAAAAAAAAAAAAAAAAAAAAAAAAAAAAAAAAAAAAAAAAAAAAAAATGTGTATAACTAAATACATTCAAGCATTAAAGGTAAATAAAAGATCTCATACCTAGTTATAAACTAACTAGCCAAATTAAAAAGAAAAAAGAAAAAACAGCAGAGGTCTAAAAAATAAAATCCTTACCATTAACTAATTTTGATTACATTAGGCTCCAAACCAAAAGATTTAAACATTTTATAATAAAATCATATGGGCTAGTTCATGTATGATCATACTAGGCTGGTAAACTGTTAAATGATGTATGAGCCCAGGAGCTGCTCTGGAAACATGCAAGGATATAAGGGTCACACATACAAGGAAGTAAGAAATGGAAGGCTGCTACAGTAATTACATTATTACTACCAGAAATTGCACACGTAGATTCAAAAGATTTTCAAACATTCTTAGATAAAACCGGCCATGTAGGAAACCTTTGGGGAGACAGAATTCTGAGGGAAGGTGTGACTAACTGGCAGGCTTCAAGCAGACAAAAAGAACAAAACCAAAAAGTTACCTCAGCAGCTGCAAGGCTGATGCATACTCTTCTGAATCCCATATATTCTTTTCTAAACATGTGCAATACAGCTCCCTGATCTATAAATGAAAGATATGATTTATGAAGAATAAAAGTCACCCACTAAGTTTATAGCCTAGTTACTAGTTCAGCAAAATCATACTTAGCATACAAAGTAATTGATGTTATTAATAAAAAAATTTCAAGAGGCTTCTTGGCACACAGATCAGACACTACAACAATATAAAAGTCAAATAAAATTGTATTGAGTGTGGCTGACACAGTCACTTTACATACCATTGAAGTTAAAATAAATGTCTGGAGATTTAATAGCTAAGTTAGCAGAACTTCATACAGGTCATTCCTTAATTTGATCTCTAAAACTCTGAGTTAAAGATCTGAAAATTAAGTATTCTATTCACATGCATTCTACACATGAATCATAGGTTTTGGGGACAATACAAAGTCCACTGTGCATAATTTTACAAAGAGCAGAAGTACTGTGTTTTGATGCTTGGTACAATGCAAGGTTAACCACTAAATACTTTCAAACAGATTCTAGCTCTCAAACTAACTCTCCCTGTGCAGGATGCTAACTTAGCAAGGTTACAATGCTACAGCACAGATACAGAGGAAACAGTCCACTGTGATCCATGTGGCTATTTCTAGCTATGACTTTCAGAAAACAACAACAAAAACCCCAAACCTGCTTTCTATTATTAGTAATGTGATCAGCTGGAATAGACTGTGTTCTTCTAAGAACTGGTTCCATTTCAAATTCTAATGCTTGAGAGAGAGAAATGAAAATAAGAAAGTACTATTATTCCTACATTGCTGATTCCAAATAAGAAATCTTAAGTACCTGTCGGCCAAGTGGGTACTTCGGAAGAAAAGAAGTAAAATTATAAAGACATCTCAAAACAAGGAAGTAATTCACATGGTAAGCATGCAAGTCTTCTAGGAGTAATTGAGTTTCCTCCTTAAAAAAAAAAAACAAAACCAGAATACATTAATAATATACAAGGCAGTAAAATAAAATTTAAAAATCAATTTATGAATATATACTTTCTAGAAAACAGATGAGTATTTAGAACTACAAATTTCTTTTTTTAGTTCATGAAATCTTGACATATACATACTTCAATTTGACATAGGATAGTCATTTTGGAAGCAGGAACCACAATTGAGAAAGTGCCCCATCACACTCACCTGAGGGCAAAGCTACAGTGCATTTTCTTAATTAGTCATTGATTTGGGAGAGCATAGCTTACTGCCACACCTGAGCAGGAAGTTCTGGTTTCTATAAAACGGAAGGCTGAGCATCTAGTAAGCAGCACTCCTCCATAAGCAAATTAAGCCTTTCCGTCCCCAAGATGCTTTTAGTAATGGGATCTCATCAAAGCAATAAAAACTCAAACTATAGCACGTTACAAAATTTAGAATGCCATTTTAATACTTACTGTCATATCTATATTTATCTTTAATCATATTCCTTTCCTCACTGGTCCCTTCCTGCTCAAAATGGGTTTTTAATCTAGATTTCACATATGAGGTATATATAACATGTAGTATTTGTCATTTTATAGCTAATCAATATGCAAAATTATTATATCTTTTCTGGGATTATAGTCACTATTTAATAAAATGAAATCAATTCCAACCACTTAGCAGTAGATAGTTAAGTTGCCTGGCTTCTACATGCTTTTATTTATAACAGTATTATAAAACAAAGACACAAAAATCAATACAGCAAATCTCTATTGATACAAAGGTGCTTCCAAAATAAAACACCACAGAAAAATTCCTTGTGGCTTGTTTTGAGCTTGATTTTGTCATGTGTAGTACTCACAACCTCATATTCCAAATACTAAGACATACAGAAATATTTTATAAAATTAATCAATGTTTGAATATATATTCTTTTGCACGAAGAACAAGACAGAAAGACGTACACATTCCTACCTTTAAAATTGTCTCACTGGTCAACAGTGCAACTTGCTTTTCTGAAGGCTGCTTTTCCACGTACCTAAAATTTTTATCAACCCATACAGAAAAAAGAAGTATTAAGCAATTTAGACATTTGAAAAGCATGTTAGAAAAAAAACTACTAGATTGGTTTCCATATTTTTTCATTTCTTTTCAAAACAAAAATTCAAGACAACAGCTCATAATTACCTTAATGATAATTAGTGAAGTCATGAAGGAAATTAATCCAGAAATAGAAAATGTTATTTCTAAAAGCTAACTATGGAGAATTTACAGATTATGTAAAATATGAGTAAAAATATTTTTCTTAATTTAAAAATTTTAAACTGAACAAAGAAACTTCACCATTAAAAGCAGAATGCTTCTATACTGCAAAATAAATTTTCATTTCATTTCTCATTTTAAAACCAACTGAAGCTCACATCCTTCATTTCATCCTAATCTCTAGCATAAAATACATTAAATATGTATTCATCTTTTTACCTCCGAAATGATGGAAGGCGCCGGATGTTTTCACATTGATTAACTGAGAAAAATTTTATTCTTTTCTTGGCTTCTGGGAGATCACAGCACAGAACACTGAGGGGTTGCAAATAAAAATGTTCCAGTAGAGAAAGCTGAAAGAAATATAAACGTTTTTTATAGCTTGGTAGTAAACATTTTGCCCTTTAACTGCTTAATTTTAACTCTTTTTAAGAATTTATGGTTGGGGCTGGAGAGATGGCTCAGGAACTAGGAACACTCGTTGCTCTTGAAGATGACCAAGGTTGGGCCCCAGTAACCGGAAGGCAGTGAGTGGCCATTTGTAATTTTAGTTCCAGAAAACAGGATACTTTCTCTGGACTTCAAGGCACTGCACATGTGGGGCACAAACATACTTGTAAAAAAAATACTCATACACATAAAATAATAGATAGTAAAAAAATTATGTTACAATAACATTGCAACAGTATTTATACTTCCAAGGCTATAATTCTGTGGACAAGGTCAGAATAAGTAATCTCAGAAGTACATACTAAAAGAAAATAACACAAATGGATGTATCACTGCAGAAACCACTTAAAATGATTGCAAATGTAATATAGATGGGACTAGATATGATTTAAAGATCTAACAGATGTCTCAGTACTCAGAAGATATCACCTCAAATTACAGTATCTCATCTATCTGTTGAAGGTAACAAAAATCTTTATCTTCAAATTCAGTTTTATCTCATTTAAGGAAAAAAAAAAAAAAAAAAAAAAAAAACACTCACTAATAAAGAACTCAAACAATAGACTGCTGTTGTCTCCATAGGAATGATTTTCCAAATTCTAATGTGATTTACTTAAAAATTCTAATGTAATTCAAAAAATGAACTATAAACTTATCAATTTGTTTTCTAATTTTAAACAAGTTTCTCAGGAATAATTTTGCTTTCCTATAGCTATAATAAACATCATGACCAAAAGCAAGTCAGGTAAGAGAAGGTTTATTTGGCTTCCATAACCCAACCACAGAACACTATTAAGGGAAGTCAGGGCAGTAACTCTATCACAAGTAGAAGTAGGAACCATGGAGAAATGGGCTTAGAGGCTTACCTGGGCTCATGTTCACCTACTTTTTTTATACCCAACCCCAGGACGACCTGCCCAGAAGTGGCACCCCCCATAGTAGGCTAGGCTTTCCTACATTATTAATCAGCTATTAAGAAATGCCACTATTGACATATCCAATGTGGTACAGGCATCTCCTAAATTGAGGTTTTCTTCCCAGATTGACAGAAATCTAACCAGCACACTGTTACTGGACAGACAGGTCTTTAAATAATGAAGAAAACACTCTGGTAGGTAGAAAACAGCATTCCCCACAGGAATTTAATGATTTAACATGCTCTTCTACAGACAAATTTTATATGCTTACAGCATCCTTGGAATAAAACCAACTTAATCAGTGAGTGTATGATGATCTTTGTGTTGATAATTTGGTCTGTAAGTATTTTACTGATAATCTTTGAATCTATACTAATCAGAGAAATTAATAGAGTTTTTCTTTTATATAATTGAGTATTTACCTGGTTCCAATGTCAGGATTATACTATCTTTATTGTATGACTCTGGAAGCACCCTCTTCTATTTTTATGGAGTAGTTTAAGGAACAGTAGTATTAGTTAATCTTAAAACCACAGATCTGGAGGGAGATCTAATTGGTCCTGGCCTTTCCTTTGTTGTTAAATTATTACTATTGGCTTACTTTTGGTAATTCCTATGTTTCTGAAACTTTATCCTTTTTTCCATCTAGTTACTAGTTCTGGAATTAAGTTTTTACATCTTTTCCCCGATTATTTCAGTGATATGTGTTATCATATTTCTTTTCCATCTCTAACTTAGGGTCTTTTTTTGAGGTGGTTAGTTTGGCTATGGGCTTATCAACCTTATGCTCTGCTTCTTCATTATGGTTTGAAGAGGTATGGCCCACATAGATTCGTGCTTGAATACTTGGCCCATAAGAGTGGCACTAACAAGAATTGTGGCCTTACTGAAGGAAGAAACTGTATGACTGTGGGAATGAACTTTGAGGTCTAATATGCTCAAGCTATGCCCATTATGGCACACAGTCTTCTGCTGCCTGAGGATCAAAATGTAGAACTCTCAGCTCCTCCAGTACCACGTCTGCCTGCATGCTGCCATGTTTCCTGCAATGATGATAATGGGCCAAACCTCTAATTGTAAGCCAGCCCTAATTAAATGTTTTCCATTGTAAGAGTTGCCATGGTCATGGTATTTTTTCAGATCAATATAACCCTAACTAAGACATTCACGTAGTTTCTAATTTCCATGTCATTTAGCTCTGCTCTGATCTGTATTACCTCTTTCAGTATATTGATTTAAAACTTAAGTTATCGTTGTTTTCCTTCTATAAACCTCAATGTATGTCTTTTTCATAGAATTGCTTACTTAAAACATTAACTGTGGGTTAGTTTTCTGCCTCCTTTGCTGGACAATGAACAATTTGAAGACAGACTTCTTTTCCCTCTGTATATCTAGGGCTCAGTAGATTTACACTCACTTCCTTACTGTTAGTGCCTGGTATTTCATATTAAACAAAATGGCAGAACAAATTTTAGAGGTCATTTTCTTATTTTCTCTTATTTAGTTTCATAAATTGCTAAGGTAAATGCTGTCTTGATTTTACATATTTTTTTTTTAAAAGCCAGTGAACAAAAACGTTAAGTATCTACCTACAAAATGAGTGTGTACAAAAAGAATATACATACAAAAAAAACTTAAGGCTAGAAAGTGGTGAATTCCAGCACTCAGGCGACAAAGGCAAATGGATCTCTGAGTTTGAGGCCAGCCTAGCCTATTCAAGGCTAAACAGAGAAACCTTGTCTCAAAAAATAAAACAATAAAAACTAAAGAGTTTCTAAGGATAAAAAGATAGAGATTATCATATTAAACTTTTCCAATGAAGGTTACAATATATAGGTCTTAATGATACTGACAACTGGCATGTACTCACAATGACTATAGTTTGACAACTAGAGAGCTACCAAAAAAAGTAATTAATAGTAACTTTTAAACAACTGAAAAATAGGGACCTTTTATGCTAAAAATCAATGTTATAAGGTTAAAATAAAAAATTAGCTTACAGCAATTCATGACTCTAATAAGCATGCACTCCCAATGCATAAAAATAAATATTAACAAACATATGTACAATGGAAATCAAACTATAGCATATCACTTATTTCCATATAACCAGAAACTGAAAATGTGGTTTTACAACTTGAAAAATGTCAGTAGTAAAGGCCACAAACTCATATATAACAAAGCTGAAGACATTCATTCTCTAGCCCATCACAAGTGTGTTGATCGCTCATAAATGGCATTCTTTAGGTAATAAGCCTATAAAGACTTCAAGTCCTAAACAAAAATAAATCCTTCCCCTCCAGCCCAACCCTCAATAGTTAAGACTCTCTAATAGAAACAACTCTTTTCCATTACTGATACCCTAATTTTATCCTCTGTGGGTGACTTCAAGGTAAGAAAGAAATTTACTTTTTCTAGATCTTTCTACTAAAATGCCTTAATCACCACACCAGTCAATCTGAAATAAAGTAAACTACTTAGATTCAGATGGTAAACTTACAAATGCATCAGTATTTTCTTACCTTAAGTCCTTTGATGAAGTTTTGAATTGAGAAATCATGATATAAAAAGATGTTGGTCAGAACCTGTAATGCCTTCTTACTTATTTTAAAAGGAAACTGAGCTGTAAGAAGCAGCTGAAAGAGACAGAGGAATGGAAGACATACTTCTTAGCCTTCACTTATCATGAACGTAAATAACAAGTCAAGGAATGATACAGCGACACAACAAATATGAAAGCAATAGTAGCTGTACGGGTTGTTTTTGTTAAGTCAAATATCAAACAAACAATAAGCTTTACTTACTTCAGAGTAAAAACATCAAAAAGTAATTCATATTACAATTTCGGTATGTTTGGAAGAGGATCTTTCCAGGTAGCCCCGGCTATCCTGCTGCCTGCTTCTCTCTCTCAAGTGGACCCCCATCCTTCAGCTACATTCTCAACCAAAGAGTTTACAAATTCAGTTAAATTCCTAATTTCCAAATAAAACATATTAAAACTACAATCCTTTTTCTCAGACCAGAGAATAACAAAAAAAGTACAACCCTTTTTCTCAGACCAGAGAATAACAAAAAAAATGTGCTTTTTTTTGTAACTAAATAAAACTTGCTTCTCTCTCTACTGATCCAAACTAATAACAAATAGCAAGCTATGTATTTACTGAATGAGAACATATGAAGAAAAAAATAATTTTTTTTGAAAATACATAGCAACTTGTATTACTTGTTAGTTTTCAATGAGCTAAATGGTGTTTTACATCTGAAAATCAAACCTTATTATAGTAGGATGTTTTACCCAAAGTATAGAAGCATAAGAAAAATTGCATTTGGCTAGAATTAATCAATTTTAAACTGAAAAACTTTCCCTAATGTGTCAATAAATCAGCATGCTATTTGTTGTAGAGAGATGTGTAGAAGTGGTTAGTAGATGACCACACAAATTGTCATTGGGTACCTACACAACCACCAAGAAACACATCTTAACGGAATCTAGAATGAATCTGTGGCCGTCAATAACAAAGAATCGTATTGCTATTTACACAGAAACATTATCTCAGTTAAAGTCTAATTTTAGCAGCTGTTGTTAAGAACAACATGACAGCTGTCAAAAGTCCACAAAACAACTTCAGGGCTGGATAGACAGCTGTTCTTTCTTTTCAAGACTAGGATTCTATTCTCAGTATCCACAAGTGGCTCAATCACCTGTAACTCATTCTAGGGATCCAACACCCTCTTCTGACCTCAAAAGGCACTGCATGCATGCTGTGCACTTACACTTATATAGATAAAACACTCATACAAATAAAATAAAAATAAATCTTAGAAACTTTTAAATCATTTTATATAAAATGTAAGGCCAAAACATACTGGTAATGGTCTGAAGTCTCCAGAAATCTGTGAAGTTTACTTGTTACTTTTAGTATTCAGACAACTCAAATCCAGAGCTTGCCTTCCACATTGCCAGACAAGTGTTCTATTAGTGAGCTGGATCTCTAGACCCTTAAATTTTAATTTTAAGGGAGCTGGAGAGATGGCTCAGCGGTTAAGAGCACTGACTGCTCTTCCAGAGGACAGGGATTTAGTTCCCAGCACCCACATGGCAGCTCACAAATGTCTGTAGTTCCAGTTCCCAGTTCCAGGCAAACACCAAGGCAACTAAATAAATAAAGTTAAAAAAAAAAAATGTAAAAGCTTAACTTTTTCAACTTGTAAAGAAAACAAGAGGGAATATATTAATATATTTATATGATCACTTTCATAAACCTTATTTATTTGACAAGGCAATTTTATGCAGCGTATACATCTATAAATATTTAGTAAAAGCATTAAAATATGCAAATAAGTTGAACAAAGTCTGAGAGACATTGGGACTTACTGGTACCATTTCTTTCTTTTTTTAAAGATTTATTTATTTATTATATATGCAGTATACAGAAGAGGATATCAGATGTCATCATAGATGGTTATGAGCCACCATGTGGTTGTTGAGAATTGAACTCAGGACCTCTGGAAGAACAGTCAGTGCTCTTAACCTCTGAGCCATCTCTCCAGCCCCACCATTTCTTATATATAATGTATGTCTGGTAGCTTTGTTTGCTCTGTGGCATTAGTAAACATTTTTGCATTTTACCTTATCCAGAATTACTGTCAGGTGCTCCTTGCAGGACAAAGACTGGAACAGTTCTATACACAGCAGAGACGATACAGCATGAGGAAGCAGTTGATGAATAATAACAGGAGATGTGGCGATTCCAAAAATGAGAATTAGTGGAAATTCATGCAGATGCTGACTAGTTTTTAAAGAGAGATACAAAATCTTCTTCAGCCAATGTATTATACCTCAAAATAACTAAGACATTGTTAAGTTTTCTAGATCATTCATTTTCTCTTTAAAGCAAATAATAATAGTATTAATAATAAAATAGCCATCCGAGATTCTAACTCTGAAATCAAATCCATTACGGATCCTTTTCTTTTATAAATAAGAACACAGAGATCCAAAAGACTTGATTACCAAAATCATATAACAATGTGTCAACTATCATTTAACAGACTCTCACCAACTTTGAGCCTCACCTAGTCTTCCTCATGGTTTTCCACCAGGTTCTCCTTTCCTTTTCACACATACATGTCTTTACACATATGTAAGTAAACTTCTTAATGGACATCATTCAAGAGCCATATCCCTTCTTTATATTTTTATCCTAAACGTACTGAACACAATTTAGTATCAGTACTACTAAGACAGAAACAAACAGCTTCTATGGAGTGGAATGGTATTATTCATAAGGGGTTCTGCAAACCACACTTCTCTGTGCTGTGCCTGCTCTATTTCCTATGGTTTTCCAATACTGGCTGTATGAAGTTCTTTCTGTATTTACAGGAATAAAGCACTGTACACTATTGAGGCTATTGTAAGTGCTTTATTTTTAAGGTCCATAACACTACCAAATACAAGTTAAATAACATAGGTATACCCCACACTGCACATCTGCACATAATGGTAAGAAGGTCAAAGAAAGTCTTAGGACATTAGCCTGAGAATACACTTCAATGGTAGAGAATTTGCTCAGACATGCTTCATGAAGTCTTGAGTTTTATCCCCAGCAAAGGGGGGGGGGTTGGGAGGGGCTGGGGTGATGTATGAATATATCTACAACTCATCGTTCAATAGGAAAAAAAAATCCTAACACACTCAAAATAAAAATGTTTAGTATGCTAGCTGACATAAAGAATATGTAAGACAAAGATAATTATACCCTAACAAATATAAAATGAAATAAATTAAAATTCGGGTCAGTTAATTCAATTTTAAATTTCACAAGACTGCCTTAAAAAACTCATGACATTAAAAATCTCACTGGAAATATATAAAAATGAGACACTTTTATACTGAAAACATTTAAGGAGATAATCTTTGTAAGACATAAGTGACATTTTATACCTTCTTATCATGTTAACTAAAAACAGGGTAAATCTATTTTCAACCTTATGCCAAGAACCAAAATAATAATTTGCTAAGAGGTCTTTGAACTTTAAGTTTTAAAAAAAAGTCTAAAATAGTTTTGAATTTCATTAAGCTGGTCTTAAAACAAATACTATGTTTTTAAGTTAAAAGTAAGTTTTTTTAATAAAAAGAAAATTTTATGCAAAAATTCAAGTAACTGGAGGTGAAGACAAGGAGATGAAGAAAGGTAAAGTCAAGTAAAACCATATGTCCAAAATGCCTTATTGAAACCTGCTACTTTGCATGCACTGAAAAATAAAACTGGGGGCTGTGAGATGGTACAGTGGACAAAGGCATGACCTGAGTATGATCATAGAGAATCCATTCACACTTGTCATCTAACCTCCCCACATACACCACTGCACACATACCGACACACACACACACATACACACACATACCATATTAGATACACACAGTAATAATACAAGAAAACACAAAAGACAAGCAACACAACATCTACCTGCTGATAATTATGAAGTCCCGGAGTACTTTCGTACTGAAGCTCTCCATATTTTTCAAGATAAGCACAACAGGAGGAGACTGCCATTGTCTACAAGTAGTCCTCTTTTTGCCTGTCATGTTTGGACCAGTCCTCTAAGCCATTGTGCAATGGAAGAGTTAAAAGTAAGCCTTATCAGCCAAACAATACCATAATGCCACTTGTTAATATATTTCTTTCTGTAATTTACAATGACTGCTTTTATTTTCCCCCGAAATAAATAGTATCTCATTCTAATAGTTTCTAGCAAAATTTGTATCTAGACATGAAACAGTAAGAAAAAGGCTTAGTAAGACCCAAACAACACTAGATTTTCTGCTGAAAAGTATAGAAAAAAGAAACTTTTTTTATACAACTGATTTTTTACAGTTGATACATGGGTCTGCTCTAACGTGAGTTTTATTATCTATGTAAAGGCACAATGAATGAAATATTACAAACTTTAAACTTTGAAATGGCACTAAATATTTGGCCATATTGAACTTAAAGATATTATATTTAAATTGCCATATCTAAAAATATCTAAGATTTTGGATCAAATTAAGAAGCATTCTTATATACTTAAGTTGTATTGTTCTGTTTAATATGCTTTATTTATGCAGCAATATCTCCTAGAATTCTGAGCATGGAACAAAATAAAATTTAAAAATTACAGAATTATTGATCAAGGACTAAACCAACAGCAGGAATAGGTGCTATCTATCTAAACAAATGTGTATACTGAAGAACTTAAGTAATAAGAGCAAGTTACATTGTTATAGAAATAGAATCTGCAACTTCGGATGTTTGTCATTTCATGGACTTATTCCATAAATACAATGTCCTCTAAGAATCCAAACACTTACTAGTAATTAATCTACATTACTAGAAGAATACTTTCAAATTCTAGTAGCTTCAGAAAAAAAAAAAATAGCTACTATAAAACTGCTATTACTGCTTTACAAACTTGCTTCTTAGAAGAGTGATATAAGACTAAAATAACCCAGAGCCAACTTTCTGAATATTCAGTTTCTTTTTACCTGGGTGACAGTCATGTACCAACTACAAAGTGAATCCATTGAATAATTTGTCCTTTGGGGGGCCTTAACACTTTCCATCTCTTTGGATGTTCCATCTACACAGCAGTCCATCAACTGTGAGGTCAACTTTTGTAAAAAATGTTTCACATCTGCAAAATACAACAAGCAAGAAAACTTATCCACTGAAACCTTTGGTAAGCAGATTATATTATTTGAGTGGAGTATATTTTTTCTATATTTCATCTAGCTAAAATATGCTAAGTATATTGTTATTACTCATTAGTACTCTTCTCTTAATATTTAATTTTCAAAGGGGCTGGATGGGCACATGCAGTTGGTACTGTATTTGTCCAGTATGCACAAAACTTTAGAGTTGACTGCCAGGACTAAATAAAAACAAATATGGTTAAGCATGCCTGAAATCCTTGGACTTGAGAAGTCAGGAAGTTAGAAGTTCAAAGTCATCTTCTGCTGCACAGTAAATTCAATGACAGCATAAGTTACCCTTTCTAAATAAGATAAAATAAATGTATTTCTTTAGTTCAGACTAAGATCAAACCAAAATTTTTGTGTATTAGCCACAAGTGTTACCTAAGCAAATGTGTAAGCAGGCAACTATAAACTATTTTTAGAATAGTTTGTAAACAAAAGAATGCCACAGTCCTTAAAATCAAGAGTTATAAGAATTATTTTGTTGATTATAAACCTTCCTTTACACTCATTTAAAAGACACCATTATGACTTTAATTCTAATTTATCACAAGAAAAGTAGTACACTAAATTTGTTATCCACCCAGATGAGTATGACAAATCTGAGTTTGACATAGCCCATAATTCGATGGCTTTACATGCAAATAAATCTGAGTAGGATAGTGTGTACTGTTCATGATTTAATGATTTACATACCCAAGTCTGGCTCTGCCTACATATTTTTTTTTTTAAACCATTGATGGTCTTTTCAAGTGGGCAAATAAACTGATTTATGGCAATGAGTAAAAATGAGTGAGACAAGCACAGAGTAGGGGCCACAATTCTGTAACATTTCACCAAGAAATCATGCCACTTATATTTTACCTGGACAATCCTTGGCTTGCAATGAGACTATATATGGTGTGACATTATTATGAATGATCTCTGTTAGATTTCTGAATATTAACTCATGATCTGTGACATTCACACCTATAAGAAAAATAACATCATCATTTTTATTAATAATTTAACAAAGGGTATTTTTTAAAGCAAGTAAAGCACTCACTGAACACAATTTAAAAACATGACTGATTTGCAATAGAAATCTATCCTTGCCTACCCAGAAGCACTCGGTTGCCAAACACTACTCCATAATACACTATTTTGGAACATGCCCCAAAGCCAGGACAAACTTACTATACCCTAAAACCTTTGAAACCACAAGTCAAACAAATATTTTCTTTAAATTGATTATCAAGATTACTTTGTCAGTATCAAAAAGTTAACACAACTAATTTGTTCAGAAAGGCCTGTAGTTCAATTCTTCCTTTGAAAAGACTACTGAGCATATGTAATTGACCTTGAAAATAGCTTAGGAGCAATTTAATTACTTTATCAAATTCATACAGAAATCATTAGTCATTTAAGAGCAAGAGAATAATAATGGGTCAGTTTAAGTGTAACAGCAAGTAATGAGCCTGAGCCATAGGCCAAACAGTTGATAGTTAATATAAGCCTTTGTCTGATTATTTGGGACTAAATGGCTGCAAGACTGGCCTGGTGGAACAGAGGAACTTCTGACTACAAGAACTGAAGCAAAATTAAAACTTTTGGACTATGGTATTTATCAAAGTACC
The DNA here is from genome assembly GCA_004025045.1 of Sigmodon hispidus. Classification (NCBI taxonomy): domain Eukaryota; kingdom Metazoa; phylum Chordata; class Mammalia; order Rodentia; family Cricetidae; genus Sigmodon; species Sigmodon hispidus. Next base: position 29,025 of record PVIH01002858.1, read on the forward strand.
TTTTCATTTTGAAAAATCAGATTTTGGTGCTCTTTATATGGTACATCAGAATTGGTTGGACATTTTTTAACTATTTTGGAATTCATTCTGTTAACTGATGCCCTTTCTTAATTTAACAATCTGTCATTTACAAACCCAGCACTCAGAAGGCAGAGGCAGGTAGATCTCTGTGAGTTCCTGGACAACCTGATCTACAGAGTAAGTTCTAAGATAGTCTGAAAGACAGAGGGACACTGTGTCAAAAAACTAATGGGGGAAAAATTCTTTGGCATTTTAGCAGATAGCAGCACTTATCTTCAACCACTTTAGACTTGTCTTACTAGCCATAGGATTTAGAAAAAAATTTCAGACTCATTCAACCAGCAATAAGCTCCCTTTAAAAATTCCAGAAAACAAATATATTAGCAGACTGTTTTACATGTTGCCTGTCTTCCTTTATTCTTTCTTCCCCTTTCTTTCTTTTACCTATCTATTTTAACAGGTATTGTTGTGTCAATGACACACAACTACACACAATAGGCTCCCAGCTGGTAGAACTGCTTTGGGAAGGATCAGGAGGTGACACTTTGTTGGAGGAGGTATGTCACTGGGAGTGGGCTTTTAGGTTAAAAGGGCCATACCAGGCCCAGCTCGTGTTCTCTCTCTCTTTCTCTCTCCCCTCTCTCCCTCCCTCCCTCTCTCTCCCCCTCTCTCTCTATAACTTGAAGATAAACTGTAAGTTCTCAGCTATTGCTGTAGCACCATACTACCTGCCCGCCACTATGCTCCCCTACCATGCTGGTCATGGACTCACCCTCTGAAATTCTAAGCAAGTCTCCATTTAAATGCTGTGTTTTTCAAGTTGTCTTGGTCATGGTATATATTCACAGCAATATAGCAACAGTAACAAAGATTGCAGACTCTTTCTCTCCCCCCCCCCCCCCCCAGTTTTTGTTTTTGTTTTGTTTTCAAAACAGGTTTCTCTGTTTAACAGCCCTAGCTATCCTGGAACTTACTCCACTCCACAGACCAGGCAGGCCAGAGATCTGGCTGCCTCTGCCTCCTGAGTGCTGGGATTATAGACATGTGCCACCAAATCTGCTATCTCTAATAGCCTATATGTAGTTTAAAAAGGAAGGAACGAATGAACAAATGCACCAGGAGCAGAGTGTGCATGCAATGTTATACTATTCCTAGCTGGCAAATACCAAAGTATATGATATAAATAAAGAACCCTAAACAAAATGGAGAGTTCAGTTAAATAGTAACTTAACTTTCTCTGACTCCATAAAATCTATTTAACATTATCTTCTGTAAAACAAAAGATCTTACTTCAAATAAGACAATCAAAAAGGTTGAAAAAGATGATTATTTCATAGAAAATAACTTGTACCCATTTCTCTAGTTGTTTTTTGTTACCATTTTTTTTTAAGACTTGAGTCCTAATTATGTGTCTATTTGCATATCATGTGAGGGCACATATTTGAGCTCGCATACCTGAGTGCAACTGTACTGAAGCAAGAAGGGAGTCAGATACCCAGAGCAGGATTTACAGGAAGCTGTGAACTGCCCAACAAGGGTACTAGGTTCCAAATTCTTTTCTTTTAACAGAGCAGCAAGTTCCCTGAACTAGTAAGCCATGCTTCTGGACCTTCAATAGTTTAACCAGAAAAATATTTCAAACCATAATTTTGCAAAATGTCATTTCTACTTTCCTGTTAACAAGAAGCAGGACAGAGTAAATTCTCACAACTTATTAGATCATTTCTTTTAATTGTGCTTCTTCCCATTATCTCCAACTACTGTAACCTGCCAATACTGAAAGAAAGCATTCAATAGTGGTAGGCCATTATAGGAATGGGGGTTAAGGTCCCCCCATTCCTAACTGCAAGGGGTTTTCAAACCAGATGGTAGACTCTCCCTAATGAACATAGACACAGAAATTTTCAATAAAGTACTTCTAAACCAAACTCAAGAACACATCAAAAAGACCATACAGCACAGTCAAATGGGCTTCATCTAAGAAACGTAGGGATTGTTCAATATAAGTCGGTAAAAGTAACCCACTACGGAAACAGACCGGATGGATGACAAACCATATTAGCTCCTTACTAGATGTAGATAAAGCCTTGGACAGAATCCAACATTCTGCCATCATCAAAGTCCTGGAGAGACTAGTGATATAAGGGACGTATCTCGAGATGAGGAAGGTAACATACAACAAATCCATCTCCAACACAGTGCTAAGAGGAGAAAATCTCAAAGCAAAGCAAATCAGGAATTAGAGAAGGATGTTTATTCTTTCTGTACCTATTTAATGTAGTTCTTAAGTCTTAGAGCAAATGACAAGTAAAGGTGATGAAGATATAAACAGAAAAGGGAAAAGTCAAAATATTGTTACTGATGATACGACTCTATACATACAAGACCCTGAGGCTCCCACCAGGAAATTCCAACAGCTAATGAACACATTCAGTAAAGTAGCAAGATATACACAAAGATTAGCACCCTTCCTGTACATGATTAACAATCATACTGAGAAAGAAACAATCCCATTCATAGTAGGTTCACAATAACTAAGTAAATAACAACCTTAGCATTTATTTAACTAAAAAGTTAAGACTTGTACAATTAATATTTTAGGATACTGAAAAAATGAAAGACACTAAAAGATGAAAATCCTTCAATGTTTAAAGACAGAAATAATACTGCAAAAACAGCCCTCCTACTAAAAACTATCATTTGATAGTGAACTAGATCAAACTTAACTCCAAACGATTCAAGGTCCTCAGCACCAGACCTGATACCCTGATTCTTATAGGAGAGAAAGTAAGAGCTACACTTGAAGCCACAAAAAAGATGTTCTGAACAGGACCTAGCACCAGAGGTGCTAATAGCACCATTTGCGAAATCGGACCTCATGAAACTAAAAGGCTTGTATACAGCAATGACACCATCATTTCAGTGAAGAGGCACCCTACAGGATAAAAAACCTTTATCAGCTATACATCCAAAAGAGGGTTAGTTACTAGGACATACAACTAAAACTAAGTACCAAAACAAAAAACCCAAAATCAAAATTGGGGCATAGAACTAGGAAACAAAAAGAATCTAAGTGTCCATTAATGATGAATGAATGATGACAATGAGGCTCATAAACACAATGTAATATTATTCAGTTACTATGTAATAATTACTTCAGTTAAAAATAAAATTACATGGATGAAGCTAAAAAATAATAATTCTGTGTGAGGTCTCCCAGACCTTGAAAGACAGATGTTCTGTGTTCTCTCCCATATGTGGACAGGAATTTTCAGATGTGTTCAAACTGGATCCACAGACAGCAGAAAACCAGTAAGAGGCCATGGGAAAGAGGCATATGGAAGAAGGGTTACATGGAGCTGGAAAAGCCAACTGGGAACCTACTATTGTAGAAGCCTCCTAGAACATTTATATTCAGATATAAAGAATTTAAATAGTTACCCTATAATGGGGTGGGTGGGATAACAATGTGTTGTGGAATTTCTTGTTCACCGTTAATGTGTCTACAGTGGAATTGTGTTCTGTTCCATCTTAAATAACTGTCCCACCTACTGATTTAATGAAAATGCTGATTGGCTGAAGGCAGACAGGAACTGTGGACGGTGCTACCAGACTAAAAAACCTCTGGGGAAAAGAAGAACAGAGAAGATGCCAGAGAGAGCCAGATGAGTCCCCAGCAGAAACAGAGGAAAGAAGCGGAAATGCTGCTTTAAGAAAAGGTACTGAGCCGCACGACTGAACAAGATAAGAATTACAGGTTGAGTCAAGATGAAGGAATTAACAAATTATATGCCTGGGCCCTAGGTCAATCAACATAAAATTAATATAAGCCTTTGTGTGATTATTTGGTGTTAAGTGGCAGTGAGGCTGAGAATGGGTCCAAACTTCTGGGCTAGGCCCAAAAGTCTGGGCCAGAAACCTACTACTACATACGTCACTCAGATTGGCTTAATAAAAAGCTGAATGGCCAATGGCTAGGCATGATTTTCAGGGAAGAGAATGCTGGGGACAAGAAGGCCAAGTCGTCAGTGGGACAATTGAAGATGCAAGACATGTGAGAGGTAAAACCCAAGAGACACGTGGCAACACATAGATGAATAAAAATGGGTTAATGTAAGTTATAAAAACTATCTAAAACCAAGCATGCTATTCAGTGGCATGAAACTAAGTAGAAATGCCTACAGCAGCATGGACCCAGAAACTTCCCAGAGTTGGAGCAGTAAACATGATTCCCATGTACCTTTGCCATGAAGCTAGGCTCTCAGGGAACTGGGAGGGTGCAGAGTCAGCCAACAGCACGCCATTACCTAAGCTGAACAGAGGTTTAAGATTTTTCTCAGGCAGACAGAAAAGATAGCAGATATGCAGTAAAGCAGTTTCAAATGAAAAAACTTCTAAACAGGTTACAGTGTGTTTAATAATGTGCATAGGCTTAAGAAAAAGGATACAGACTGTCACAAAAGTTTAAAATAATGCAATAAAGTCTTTAAAGAAAGAATAAAGTCGTAACAGACTAAGCCACATGGAGATGGGAAATACACAGGGAGTCTGGGTCCTGTCTATTATTGTGTTGACTTTTTTTTTTTGATTGCTGGTAACAAATGACAGCTGCTGGAAGACATGGGATTATGAAAAAGGACAGCTAAAATAACCCAGCTTAGAAACTTTAAGAGAGCCATAGCTTTAAAATGGCAGTCAAAAAAAAAAAAAAATGTATTGCTCTGGGAAACAGGTTATGCATTTGTTTCCATGGGAAACAAAAAGCTGTAGATTCATTAAGGTTGATAGAGCTCAGATTTGATCAGGGAAGACCTTCCTGAAGATTCTTATTACAAACATAAAGAAATAAACTCTAAAATACAAACCAAACCAACCAAACAAACAAACCACCCTACAAAATAAGTGATATACATTTTACTTGCTCAAACATAATAAAAAATGATCTTTGGCTGGCTTTTGTATAATGTACAGTCCATACTTGCATTAATGCAGTTACCTTTGAAATTTGTGTTCTCAGAACAGGGGCCCAGATACCAATGAAAACAAGTGCCTAAGTAATCCAGCCTCTCGGAGTACCTGTTTCAGTTTTCTCAGAGTTCTATACCCAGAAAAGATTTCAAGTCTGCTAGCTAAAATGGCCCAGCCTCACAGACTACTCAAGCCAGATTTCAAATAAGCCCTACATTTTTCCCATCCCACTCAGACTAGACAACACCTAGCTTCCCCATGACTTGATCATTATACTACTTTTTCAGAATCCCCCAAAGATACTAGCATCCCCAGACAATAAGAAGCAGTCTAAAGAACACAATGCCCATATTTCCAAAAGATGATAAAACACTTAAAAGAAATGCTCAATATCCTTAGCCATCAGGGAAATACAAACCAAATGAGATTTCATTTTAAAACTGTCAGAATGGACAAGATCAATAAAACAATAACAGCTCATGCTGATGAGGATGTTAAATAAGGGGACCAGACAAGATCAATAATTCATTTTGTTTTATTTAACGTTTCATTGTTTGTCTATTTTCTAAAGAGAAAAAAAAAGGTGTGGAGTTAGGTGTGTGAAGAGGATGTGGGAGGAGTTGATGGAAAGGGATCAGAATATATTGTATGGAAAAAAATATTTTTTTAAGTTAAAAATGTATAAAAAAACTGAAAAAATGATGTTAATAAATCAGATATTTTTGTATTATCCAGACACAAACATTTTCTGTAAATTAAATGTTGACAAATGTTTTTAAAAATTATAACCTGGGGCTGGAGAGATGGCCCAGAGGTTAAGAGCACTGGATGCTTTTCTAGAGGTCCTGATTTCACTTCCCAGCAATCACACGGTAGCTCACCACCATCTGTAATGGTATCTAGTGCCCTCTTCTGACATGCAGGCAGAATGGAGGCAGAATGTTGTATACATAATGAATAAATCTTAAAAAAAAATACATAACCTGTAAGCTGGAAACAATTTATATACAATTTACCCAAATCCTCTATACAACCAATATTAATAAGAGATTTTAAATGGAGGTACCAATTGCAAGAAGTAAAATAAATATTATAGATAAATTTTGAAGAAAATCTTTTTTTAAAAAAAGGTATAAAAATAAGATTACTAAAACACTGGTGTTTTATTACTGAATTCAACTTTCATTACTCTGAAAACATACATAAAAAAGAATAAAACAAATATAGTTCTTAATCTACAAGTATCTAAAAAATAATGTTCTTGATTTATAAAGTATGAAGTCAAATCATAGCTGTTATAATTTGTTAAAGGTTTCCACTATTCTCATAGCAATTAAAATATGCACCAGGCATGCATGAATAAACAGACACATACATACCAAGAATAAGAGCAGCAGTTGGAATTTCTCTGAGTTTCATTTGACAGTGCCAGTTTTTTGAATTTTGCTGGAAATCAGAATGAGACTTTTGCAGAAAGTCAACTAGGTTATCAAACAGATTTTTATTTAATTCCTCCTGTAATTGCTGCAATAAAAACAAACATTTCATGAATTACTAATAGTAGTAATCTGGCATTTCTTTCCGGCTGTCTTATTTAGGGCTTATATTGCTGTGAAGAGATACAATGATCATGGCAACTTTTATAAAGGAAAACATTTAATTGGGGTGTCTTACATTTTCAGTGGCTTAGTTCATTATCATCATGGTACAACATGATGGTGTACAGGCAGACATGGTGCTGGGAAAGTAGCTGAGTGTCCTACATCTTTACTTGTAGGCAACAGGAAGTGGCCTGAGATACTAGGCATGGCTTGAGCATATGTGAGCCCTCAAAGCCTGTTCCCATAGTAAGATACTTCCTCCAACAAGGCCACACCTACTCCAACAAAGCCCCCCACACACACTTTGGGGGGCCATTTTCTTTCAAACCACTACTTTTGGTGCAGTGAAATTTCAATTCTCTTCCCTTTGAATGTTCAGTAATTTTAGTTGGATGCCAATAAATGAACAGGGCAAAAGACCCACCCACAAATACATCAACACACAATGCACTGAAAGGTAATACACTGGGAGAAAAAAACTCATACAAATATATTCAGACACAATGTATTTTGAGTGAATATAAGAGGAAAAACACACAAGTGTATTAACACACAAAGAATAGCACACAGTGAACAAAAGGGCAAGATGCCTGAAGCTTGAACTGCATTCTGTTTGTTTGGTTTTGAGTTTTACACAGAATTTCTCTTTGTAATAGCTCTAGCTGTCCAGAACTCACAGTGATCTGCCTGCTTCTGCCTTCCCAGTGCTAGGATTAATGGGCTACCACTGCACATTGCATTCTGATACAGAGAAAAAACTGTCAGCGGGGTTCCTAGAGTTGATAGAGACAGAATGAACTTTGGGAGGTAAGGCATGGAGGGATAAGGATGGCAAGTTACAAAAATGGGAGAGTAAAACACTCTAACAAAGATGATTTCTCACAGCCACCCTGTGTCTGCAACTTCTCAGAAAAGCCATTTGGAAATATACTGAAGTCCAGCATATGTCGACATGGCTTGGCCATCAAAATCATGGACTGATCTTGTAGAGGACCTGAGTTCAGTTCTCAGCACTCACATGAAACTATTTTAACCCCAGTTCCAGGAGTCTGACAATTTGGGCTCTTCCATGGGCACCTACTCATGTGTGCACACACCCTTACAAAGGAATACAGATACACATAATTGAAAATTAAAAAATAATTCTAAAAAAGAAGTATATTTTGGGGTATACTATTTTAACCTTGCTTATTTTAGAAAAAGAAGTATTAGAGATTAGTTGAAAGGTAACATATAAAATGAATAACAGCAATTAGTGTTCTGGATTGCTCCACTTAAAAATCTCTCTTATTTACTCATTCCATAACCATTCACTAATAATTCAGTGAATATGAAAGATAGTCTTTCCCTAAAAAGGTAAATACACAACACTGTAACAACTACTTTAAGCTGAAGAGGTAACATATTGGAAGCAAAGCACTATCTGGTGATACAGGTGGGAAACAGGAAGAGACTAGAAAGTAGGTGAGCAGAAAGATGGCTCAGTGGGTAGAGTGCATGGTGGGCAAGCATAAAGTCCGTAGGGAGAAGTCCCAGAACCCATCCAAAGTTGTAACAAAACTAAAATGTATTTGTAAAGTAGAATAAGCTGTTGGCACTGGAGCTACTGACTTGCTGTATGAAGATACTTACAGCCAGAACATGTAAGTAAGCTCTGGGGCAGACTGAGTGTTAACACCATGTCTCAAGAAACCAAAACACAGTGAAAACTGGATGTTAGAACAAGTTTAGAAATAGTTTCTTTTCAGACTTTAGCTTCTTTACTGAATTTAAGGGTGAGCATCACCACAGAAAAGTTCTTTGTCTTAGCAACTATCACGTCCCAGTAATGAGAGTATACTTAATATTTAGAACATGACACATTATTTTCTTTGACAAATAAAGGTTGTATTTTTTTATTTCTCATATTTTATACATACCCTTGTAAATCATTAGAAATATGGGCAGTAACAAATACAAGATTTACAGTATTTTACTACAGAAATGTAAAAAGGAAATTATTCACCTCTGTTTCAGATTTCATCCGTTGCCATAGCGAGTGATATGTTTCAAACCGAAGTCTACTGTCCTCTGAGTCAAGTTTCTCATTATTAAAATAATCCTCTTTATATTAAAAAAAAAACCAGAAAGTTAGTTTTTTAACACAATAAAATTAAGAAAGTATGTGCAGAGACACACAGCATGGTGGAGGGTGTCAAAACATTTTCTACACATCAAAAAATCATGTATGTATGTATATATCTTTCTCTATACACTTGGAGAAAATTAGTGTGCTCTATCTTTTGTATTTAATTTTATGACTCATTTTTATCACAATAAAAAGGACATTTAAAAGTTCTATTCCTAAGTAATGAATCTCTAAGCTTCTATTTAATGATTTTCAATTCAAGGTGTATACACACAGCATTAATGTTCTCATCTACATCTTCTTTACTCTCCATATAATTACTTTCAACTCTTCTCTATTTAATAATGTTGCATACCGTTTTTTTGTCCCATTGACAGTTTAGTCCAGTCTCTGATTTAATGTGTATTCTTTTCTTTTTTGTTGAAAGGTATGTGCACAGCCAGGAACATAGGAGAGAGTATTGAACCCCCTTGACTGGCGCTAACAACAGATGGTTGAGCTGCCATGTGGGTGCTGGGAATCAACCCTGGGTCCCCAAGAGGAGCAGCCAGTGCTTCCAACAGTACAGCCATCTCAATGCTCTAATATGTATTATGTTTTATTCTTTTAAAAATGTTTTCTCCTAACATCCATTTAACAAAATATTTTATCGTAATTGTTTTTGAAAATTTTAAAACCATGTGTATCAAGAAATAAATCTAATAAATACATTAGATAAAAAACAAAAGTTCCATAAAACATCTTCTATTCTTATTCTACAGTAGCAAATACATTCAATTTTGCAGTCCTCTAATGTGATGTAATGACTTGCAATTGATTGTGTCCTCAATTTGGAAACAGCAGAAATTCACCTATTTCCATACCAATTCTCCTCCACTGCCACCAAACAATTTTATTCTTTAATTAAAACAAAAAACATGGGAATAGAGAGGAAGTGCAACAATTAAAACACTTGCTGCTCTTGCAGAAAAATCTGGTTTGGATTCCCAGAACCCACACAGTGGCTCAACCCTCTGCAGCTACACTTCCAGAGTATCCAACACATTCTTTTGGCCTCTGTGTCAGGCACCAAACATATACACAATCGATGTAAATGTACACAGGCAAAAACAGATACATAAGAAAAAAAATCCATGTTATAAAATCAATAGTGATCTCAGCACTTCTCAAAAATAATTAACACTGGCGTACTAAGTGAATAAAGTCCAATTTATAGACTGAGCTAGAAAACAAACAAAAATTCCTAAATGGTTGTAAAAATTCATATCCAACCCAAAGATAAACATAATCACAGTGTTGAGCAAAAGTATTCCAAGTCTGAAGACAGTTTAGGCCTTAAATAACTAGGTATATTTAATTTAAAGTCATATTTAAAAACATTAATGACCTTTTTTCCTTTACTCAAACATGTACATTCCTTACAATTTCCTACTTTTTCACATTTGTACTTCCTTCAACCAAATAGATTATGGACGTCAATTTATGTGCTGAGTAACTCTTGAGGACACAGTCAGTGAAAACCATCTTGAGACACGGACAAATCAACAGTAGGACACCAGCCTAGAAGCTTCGTCATTTGGTGAGAGGAGCTGCAGATGGAAACTACCCTGTTACACTTTCCTCACCTCAGCTTCCACTCATCGAGGGTTTCCGTGCAGCTGCAGCTGCAGCTGCCAGTCTCCCACCTCAACCTCTCCTCTCCGTTCTACCGACTGTTTTAGTAGATGATCAATATTCCACAAAACACTATTAAGTGGAAGGTTTTAAGTTTTTGTTTAGGGATGCACCTAAATGTCTTCAAGTCAAGTGACAGATATATGGTGGGCAAAATACAAACTACCTGTCTTCTCTTCAATAACTTTCAAGTACTGAAGCCAGTGAAGGTAAATGCTAAAAAGTAGGAATGGTTTTCTTTATGCCATCTCTCTTATAATCAGAATCAATTTCAACATTTTCAAACTGTCACAATACCTTAATAGGTATTAAGCAAGCACAAAGAAAGAAAAAACTTAAAAAATTCTAAAAGCTCAAACTGTACTGCTGTACACATAAAATCTTGCTATAACAAACTGTAAATAAACCTTAAGTTATAACTAGGATTCAACATAAAAAATTCTATGTAAACATTTGCCTCACATTAAGAAATTTGATATCACAAAGCAATGGTTAGACCATGGTGTCTAAAAGCAGAGGGCGGGTTCAAATTCTAGCTCTAAGATGTTTACAGCATTATAACACTGAGAATGTTCTTTCTGTTTTCTATGTATCTTTGTATATGGTAACAGAAACATTCTATACTCCCCAAAGTTTGCTGAGGGGATTAAACACACAAAAATGCTTAGAACAATCCAGCACATAACAAACTTTAAAATACTATGAAATTTGTTATAATTGCACTGCTGGTGATTTCAGACTTCACTGTATGGTATGTGTCTCACATGTACAATGAAAGAATAAATCTGTAATTTTATCTAAACTATTTCTGGTGAGTTGAATCCCCTCCTCCAATATTAAGAAGGTTTGCTCATAATCACACTTAGAGTTTAAGAAGATCTAGGGGGAATAAAAATTAACAAACTGGATGTTAAGATACATCACCTATTGGCACAGAGATCTTTCTTTTCTTGAAGTCTGGTTTAAACACAAAACATCCCTATTTAAGAAAGAAAATAAGAAGGAAAAATAAAGCAAAAGTCAAGTTAGGCAAAGTACACAAATCTAATACCCAAATACTTTGTAAATAAGTACATCTGTTAAAAGAGGAGTCAGGTGGGATATACTTCTTCCAGTTTCTGAGGAATCATAACACTCTTCTTTGAAATACAGAAGGAAAAAAGTCTGTAATTACCCATTTCTTTTTTCCTCAGTCCCACAGGCTGTTCACACTCTTTAGGACATGCTCTAAGAGGTAGGCAAACTTTTTTAGTTCAAGTTTCATAAAACTTAGAAGAGAAATAACATTAATACTATACATTAAAATAAAGATTAAGTGCCAGGCAGTGGTGGTACACACCGTTAATCCCAGAATGAGAGAGAGACAGAGAGAGAGAGAAAGAAAAAGTTAAAAATGAATACTCTCCCATTCTAAAATGATTTTGTATTTAATTAACTCTAAGTATCTACAACCAGGATGTAACTGGATAATTTTGGCTGTTTCACCCAACATCTTTTTTCGATTAAAAACCTCCTTTCCATTTATTCATTACAGTTTGACTCAAAACCCATCGTTCATCTCTATAATTCCGGCACTTAGGAAGCTGAGGCAAGAGAACTATTGTGATTGAACTCCAGGCCCCTGGACTATACAATACACCATCAAAAAAGAAAGGGAGGGAGGAGAGGAAGGAAGGAAGGATGGAAGGAAAAAAGAAGAGAAGAAGAGAATACCAGGGCCTGGTTCACACACTTATAATATTAATGCTTGTGGAGACAGAAGAACCAAGAGTTCCAAATCATTGTCCCTTGCATGAGTTTGTGGTCAGCCTACTATGCAACCAAACCAAATCAAACCCAAGAATTGCTGAAATAGTCCTTAAAGGTTCATTCTCTCATATATGTGTGTGTGTGTGTGTGTGTGTGTGTGTGTTTCTCTATTCTTGTTTTCCCTGTCCCATACCCTGAGAAAATGCCCAACTAGAGAAGGTGTTTATCAATTACCTAAAATTCATGAACTGAACATTCAACTCAGCATTGTAACCTCTAGCAACCATGAACTGTGGGTCAAAACAGAAAACATTTCAGTCTCCTCCAGAACCCTCATCCCATGAAAACAACAAGGGACTCATTGTGCCATGTTGGCGAGATGTCTCCTCACAGGCTCTGCCAAAGCTGTCTGCCTGCCTATGGTGTTAATAACATTTCCAATAAATCTCCTTCAAAAAGCACAATCCAGCTCAGTGTTCTCCCTTGAACTCCAAACACAAAACCTTTCAGAACGTTGTATTTTCAGTTTTATTAGACAGTTTCAGTAGCAAAGTCCAGTAGAACTTTCTTTAATGCAAATGTCAAACAGCTGCTCTATTTAATGTGCTACAGAAATACGGTAATGGTAAATGGGCTAATGGTAAACGTAATTTTAAGTTATCTTAATTCAAATGTAAATGACCACAGTCGGCTAGAGAATGACTGAATCCCAGGATTTCTCCACTTAGGAATTACTTTGCACTCCCTTGCCATCTAGGCAGTCCATGATTCCCCAACACAAACATTCATATGAATTACATTTTTGTTCTTGCTTTCCCTAATGCTCCTTTCTCCACTTTCGGATTACCCTGGTTTTTCTATTTAATATTTATAAATTGTAAGGCAAGGAACCTGTATTTCTGCTCTCCCACCTCATGCTTTATATTCCCGCCAAGATTCTTCTGTTTCAGATCTTAGTCACTTTCTCCAAAAGCTTCGCTTGTCTCCTAGCACCGTTCCTCTGCTCTCAGAACTTTTTTTGGTTCGTCTCTAAGAACTTTTCCCTTACTAATACGGCAACTCAAGATCAGCTGAGTACAGAAAGACATTTATGTCTATATTTCGGTAATTAAACGAACAGTAAGTACTTATGCGGAAAAAAAGCGGGGAGCAGAGGGTGGAGGGAAATATTTTGGGGGCAGCGGGCCAGCTTGCCTAAGCGCCACGGCCTAGTTGGCCAAAGGAAAGGTGGCCTCGAACCCGGACCTCGGCAAAGTCGCCTGAATCCCGCTCTTCCCGGAGCCAAAGTCAACGCCCATCAAACCTCCGCCTCGCCGTGCTTGCCAAAGAGGCATCCTGAGCACCGGCAAGCGCCACTCCCACGTACCTTGGACACCGAGGAAGTGGCCATAACCCACCGCTCCGTGTTGTGCCTGCGCACTGAACATTTCCGCGCGCCCTGGAGGAAGTAGAGACGACTTCCGGCGCGGAGGCGGGGCGTGCGGAGGCGGGCTTCGGGATGGCGTGCAGCTTTCGTAGGTCGATTGCCAGTCAGGTACTGTCGGAGAGTGGCGATCCCACCCGCGGGAGCCAGAGCCACGGGGTGCAGCCTAGGCCGGCTCTGCCTTCTCCCTGCGCTGCGGAGGCGGGAGACCCGCGAAAACACCGAGTGCTTCCCTGTCATAGCGTTCCCCTTCGTCGTACTTTAACCTGGGTCCTAGGAATGTTTACAGGCCCTGTACAAGTTTATATTCCTCGTTCGTGTATAGTCATTGGCTTTCGTTGAGCAACCTTGTCATTAATTTCTAAATAAAATATTTTAGAGTGTTGGATAAAGTAGATGATTTATGAATCGTGCTAAGGGCAGGGCTTGGTGGCATACAGTTGGATCTCTGTGAGTTCAAGGCCAGCCTAGTCTAAAAAGTGAGTTGCAGGATAGCCGTGGCTACACAAAGTAACCCTGTCTCGAATAACAGAATCATGCTAAGGAGATGGCTCCTTGGGTAAAAGTCCTGAGTTCGAGTTTCCAGAGTGTGTGTAGAAAAACCTGCGTGACTAAAAATAATCTAAAACCACAATGGGAGGGGGGCAGAAACAGATGGATGCAGCTGTTCTGGTTCGGGGAGAAACTTTGTCTCAAAAGAAGTAAGGTAGAGAAAGGAGAAAGACACTTGACCTGTACCCGTCACTTGTTTGCAGCTCCCCATCCTGCCTGGGGTTTGCTACTGCCAGCCAGACTTAGGGCCAGTGTGGCAGAGCTGCTTTAGACAATTCTGGAAGATGTTACATATCCTTCCATATTGGAACTCTAACAGGTGTTACTATCCTGCCATGGTACAACTAAAAACTGAGAGATTGGATGTAACAATGGGAGGGAAGAGAAATCCAGAGTTAGGGAGTCTGTGGCTATTCCTGCGAGTAGTGGGTAGGTGTTTCAAGGTTTCTCTAAAGGCTGTGCATGGTCCTCTGGCTCACCAGGGAGAAGATCACAGGCTGTTATGTACCACTTGCTCAATGAGGGAGGTCATACTTTGAAGCCCCTTTCTCTCTGTCTGACTTGCCTTTCTAGCTGTTGATGGTGACTCTGCTGACCTTATCCCAGGAAGGCTTTGCTAGTCCGTGGCCCTTGCAGCTGTTGCTCTTCTTAGCCCGTGGCAGGATCTGTAAACCATGAATTAGCCTCTGCTTTCTGCTCTCTCAGTTTTTAGTTGTACCATGGCAGGATAGTAACACCTGTTAGAGTTCCAATATGGAAGCAGTTTTGTAGAATTTTTAACAGCAACAGAACAAAGAAAGTTATACATTAAAACACTTTAAATATATTAGTGGAACCACTGGCAAGGTAGTTCTGTAAGTAAACTGGGGTTAATTCTTCTCTAGCCCTTGGATGCTATCTGACATCATAGTCCTTTGCTGGGCGGCATAGGGTTTTGTTATGTTAATACACCCCAGAAAGTTTGTCAGGATGTTGGTCCCACTAATAACAGCAGGACATTAGGTCTAATGGTGGGAGGTGACCAAGATGAATTGTAATTAGTGCTAGGTTTGTAACATTCCAAACTCTCCACAGCCATTGAAGTTTTAATCACTTAATTACTGCAAATGGATTTTCAGGAATTCTCATTGGCATTACCAAGTGTTGCTGCAGTTTTCCTTGTTTACCTATACCAGAATTTGTCTCTGGGGAAGTCTGGAATGGTCTTCCTAAAATAGGTACAACCCTTACTTATTTACAATTTAAATTTAGTCCCTATGAATGGGCAACAGTGTCTTGTATATATTCCTCAAGGAAGCCAACTGGCTTGCTGACACTGGCTCATAGTCCCGACCTCCTCCTTTTTCATGAAAAAAAAAAAAAAAATCCAGACAATGTATTTTTATTATATTCTTTCTCCTCCTCTACTACCCTCCTTATATGATCAGCTTGGTTATTTTCTACCCAGCTTTAGGCCTCTTTCTTCCTTGTTCCTAATATTCCATCTCTTTGCAGCACCAGCACAGGAAGTTACAGTCGTGTTACAGACCACCATGCTTGCCTCTTACAAGAGTGTTAGGGTTCCAAACTCAAGTCCCCATTCATTCATGGCAAGCACTTTACCAAGTGAATGTTTTCCCAGCCCTTTTGGTACTATCTGCTATAAAATTTTCTTCCCCTTTCTCACTCTTACCAGTTCCCAGAAGTCATCTCTCAAATTGCTTGCACCGAAGTGATGAGGCTGAGGCTGGGCTCCGCAACTGCATTTTGATTGGTTGTGGTTTTCTGTAATGGTCTCTGACTGCTTAACTAAATTCTTCCTTTCCTGTATGCCACAAGTCCAAGGAGTAACTAAATCCTGTGTTCCTATCACAGGATTATTCTGAACATGGAAATGCCTCTACCACCAACCCTAACATACTCATGAAAGAAGTGTCTTGAAAATACAAATGCACCCATTTCCACTTATTATTTGTGTGCAATTCTGGGGCCTCATGCATACCAGACCCAGGGCAGATGGCCAGTGCTTCAGCACTGAGTTAGCCATGGCCTTTGCTTTGGTTTTTGTTATTTTTGCTTTGTTTCTGTACTCTTGCTATTCTGATGAATAAACCTCAGGGTTTGGGCGTAGGGATTAGATTTTTCCCTAATATTTACTTCTTACTATTAAGTGCCGTAGATTTTGTTTGTTTGTTTGTTCTGTTCATTATAACAATGAAAGTCATCAACGCCTAAAATGTTGCCTGGTACACATTAGCTACTGAATAAATATTTTTTAGTGAAAAATACTTTTGTATTCTCAGTGATTCATATTTTTTCATGTATTTATTGTTTTCTTTTGAATTGACAAAAATCCATTGAAAGACACTTTAATCCTGTTTGCTACTTTATAGTCAAACACAAATCTTTATCTCAGTCTGATATTTGTATGCTTTGTTTTCTAGAATATAAGGAAAATTGAATCAGACTATACCTTCTTTAATATGGGTTTTATCATGTATTTGAGGTTCACTTACGTTAAGTGTATTAATGGCATTTTTTATGCTAGTAGTATTCCGTTCACTCTGAAATATATATAGCAATAATTTTATCCTGTTTTGTTCATTTTTTACTTTTAGCTTTCCAAAGTATTGGCTCTTCCACCAGAAAGCTTGATCAAGTCAATATCTGCAGTCCCAGTTTCAAAAAAAGAGTTAAGTATACTTGCAGTGATCTGAAATAGTTGAATTTGTTGCCAATCCAATTTTACTTAACTTTTCAATTTACAGATTAGTCCTTAAAGTTATAATGTATTATATTACAATTTAGGTATTCTGTGGTGAACACAATACTCCATTGTTAATTATTTTCATGTTTGTTTGCTGGCAGTAATCATGTCACTCTTTAGAAATGAGATTCTTTAAAAAAACCTTTATTTATTTATTTAGTTAGTTGCCTTGCTGTTTGCTTGGAACTGGGAACTGGAACTACAGACAGCTGTGAGCTGCCATGTGGGTGCTGGGAATTGAACTCAGGTCCTCAGGAAGAGCAGTTAGTGCTCTTAACCGCTGAGCCATCTCTCTAGCCCCCAGGAATGAGATTCTAATGTAATTGTTTAACAATAAAAGAATGACAAAGGTATTATGGTTATAATATCAGAGATTTTGAAGGAATATTGACAATTGTACAATCATCTGATGCTTGAATATTATTGTACCATATTTATCTGCCACTTTGGTTGTGTTGTTTTTGTTTGAGTTTTTTTTTTTTTAAACTTTATTATTTATTTATTTATTTATTTATTTGCCTTGGTGTTTGCCTGGAACTGGAACTACAGACAGTTGTTAGCTGCCATGTGGGTGCTGGGAATCAAACCCGGGTCCCCTGGAAGAGCAGAGGGTGCTCTTAACCGCTGAGCCATCTCTCCAGCCCCTTTTGTTTGAGTTTTTATTTGAAGATTCCCAAGTGATAGAGAACTGTTGTTTAGAGCTATATAAAGTCTATGTTGTTGGGGCTGGAGAGATGGCTCAGCGGTTAAGAGCACCCTCTGCTCTTCCAGGGGACCCGGGTTTGATTCCCAGCACCCACATGGCAACTCACAACTGTCTGTAGTTCCAGTTCCCAGTTCCAGGCAAGCACCAAGGCAAATAAATAAATATAAATAAATAAAAGTAGTTTGTTTTTTTGTTTTTTTTAAATCTATGTTGTTTTCTTAGATACAGGGAAATGTTTTGTTTCTTTAATTAGTGTGGTCCTCCTAACTGTTAGCTTATCATTTTGCTAAAAAAATTTGGTGCTTGGATAAAATGTAGTTTACTCATGAATATATAACGTTGGGCTGCAGGGACAAAAAATGTTCATAAAAAATAAATTATATCTGCACTAAACATGAACAAATTTATTTTTCATATTATCTCAAACAATACACTAATAACAACTACTTTTATAGCACTTAGCTTGTAACAGATTACAGTAATATAGAGATGATTTACAGTATACAAAGGTGTATGGAGGGTTCATGGAAATAGTACACCACTGTATGCAAGAGGCCTTGAGCTTCTGTAAATTGTAGATCTCCAAGATATCCTCAAAGGATGACTGTACTCTATCAGTTAGTTCATTAACAAGCTTCCACACAATCGGCTTTTAGCTCTAAGGTTTTTAAAAGTAAAATATAAAATTCTCAGTATCACTATGATACTGAGAATCATTAATCAATCAATTAATGATACCCAGTATCAGTATCATTATTCCCTTAATTTTATGAGAACTTTCAGGTGAGATGGGTGGATAGTCCTCGTTTTATGATAAGGAAAAGAAGTAAATAGAAAGAGAAAGCAAAGACTAGAGAGCGCCCAGAAACTTACCTTTGAGGGAAAAAAAGTAGAGCTGGTGGAGTAGTGCACACCTTTGATCCCAACACACTGAAGTCAGAGGCAATTGGATCCCTGCAGGTTCAAGGCCTGACCTACCAAGTGAATTCCAGGACAGCCAGGCAGGCTGTAGAGAGAGAGAGCTTGTCTCAGAAAGAAGGAAGGAAGAAAAATAGAAGAGCTACTTTAATGAAACCTGTTTCCTAATCACCCACCATGATCATTGTTGGCACAGGACCAACATTATCTGGCCTGTAGTTTTCTCCTGCACTGGATAATATTGATAACTACTGGTTTTCAAAGCATAGCTGTTACATCTTTTAAATGCCCCTCCCCCAGTTGTTTCAAAGAAAAAAATGTAACAGGCAATCTAGTTAGAAATTCCAGGACACTTTTCTTTTGATGTTGAAATGATCCACACAAAGTAGTTCTTGACAACCTTAGTGATTAAGCCAATTAAAAGTTTTAAGTCCTTTTTACTGATAGTCAGACCAGGAGTGGCTCATGATTCTAGAAAGTTTCTTGGTGTCCAAGCTTAAACTAAAACCATAATGTGTGTGTGTGTGTGTGTGTGTGTGTGTGTGTGTGTGTGTGTGTGTGATCTACTAACATCTGCTTTGTTTGCAAAACCCAGGAGTACTATCCAGACATTACATAATATATCTGGCCCAT
Organism: Sigmodon hispidus; assembly: GCA_004025045.1. Classification (NCBI taxonomy): domain Eukaryota; kingdom Metazoa; phylum Chordata; class Mammalia; order Rodentia; family Cricetidae; genus Sigmodon; species Sigmodon hispidus. The sequence goes on from PVIH01002858.1 coordinate 48,144, forward strand.
GGCTAAGGTCATGAACAGTTCCAGGAGCAGTGCTGTGATGGCTGTGAGGGTGGCAGGCTGAGAAAGGATGAGGCAAGCAGGCACAAAATAACACTGGGACAGGATAGTGTTGTCTTAGCCGTTTCAGTGTCATTGATTTTATATGTATTTTAGTTTATAATGGCCTACTACTGATAGACATTTTGACTTTTTCATTTTATAATATTTTTACAGTTTATATAGAAGAATCTTCTGTTCATAGACAAAAACGGAAGTTCCTTGTGGTTATATGATTAAAAGCTCCCAAAAAGGAGAAATAGAAGAAGTCACTGATCTCCTTAACTTTACTGGACCACTTCCTTCTCTTTTGTACTTTTTACTGGAGTAACCCTGCACATAATTTCAGAGTTTATGTTTTCAGTGTTCTTAGCAGTAAGTTGTTGAGAGACTAGAAGTGAGATTTTGCTTTTTGCCTTTTATCACTGAAATAATTGAAATATTTATGATTCTATTAGAATAATGTAACTGAGGCTAGAGAGATGGCTCAGAGGTTAAGAGCACTGGCTGCTCTTTCCAGAGGTCCTGAGTTCAATTCCCAGCAACCGCATAGTGGCTCACAACCACCTATAATGAAATCTAGTGTGCAGGCAGAATACATGTATACATAATAAATAAATAAACAAATAAACAATTTTTAAAAAAATTTTGCAAGTTTCTATTACTACTCATAAATTTTTTAAAAATTGTCTTTAGCAACTTATGATTATTTCTTTTAGTCTTCCTGGATGTTTGAGAACCATGCTGTAGGACTGATCATATTTAATCTTTTATAAAGAATCCTAGCTCTATATCAAGAAACTGTAATTTAGTCTTTGATATATTTAAATCCCTTTCCTCAATAATATTAAAGCTCTTATTACTTCTAGTTTTACTTTACTTTCTTTGACTTTAAAAATTTTTGTTGTTTCTGTCCTGCTTCATGTTTTATTCCTATTTTGCTAAATTTAGTTTCTTTCATTGTCCATAGATTGGTTCAGATACTTGACTAAATTATCAAAATTTTTTGGTAAGGAAGAATACAATAAGTACATTCAAACCTTAAATGAATTTCTACAATTAAATTTTATTTTCAGAAAATGGAATTCTCATGTACCCTGTAAAGAATAATCTTAGAAAAGAAACAAAAGCACAGTTTGCAACCATATGGTTATATAAAGAACAAAGAAAAACTTTCCCAAAATGGTAGCATTGGTAGTTTTGAGATGTTATTTAGCATCAGGTTTGTGACTAGCATATTTTATAATCGAGTTATCGTTTCTCAGGAGCCCTGTAAAGTAGATGCTGCTGTTATCATCATTTTACTGAGGTACAAGAGATTAAGTGATGCATCCAGAATTACACAGACATTAATTGGCAGGTCAACTTGAATTTGTTGTTACAGCTCAGATATCAGTTTGGAATGATAACTAGATTTCATGCTAATTTCTGGGTAATGAATTAGGACCTAGGAAATTGCCAGGCAGTGGTGGCACACTAGTTTGAGGCCAGCCTTATCTTTAGAGATAGTTTCAGGATAGCCATGTCTCCACAGAAAAAAAACAAAAGCAAAAAAAGATTTAGGAAATTTTATTAGGTTTTTATTTTCCTTTTTTAATTATTTTTTCATATAATACATTTTGCTTTGTTTTATTTATTTTTATATTATAATTGGATCATATTTCCCCTTTCCTCCTTCCAAATCTTCCCATATTTCCCTCTTTACTCTTTCAATTTTGTTTCCCCCATTTTACTTTTATTGCATACAAATAAGTATAACTAATATACATACTTATCCTGAATATTACCTGTTCAGTCTGTATAATGTTAATAAGTATGTGTGTGTACATATGACTTGTTCAGTGGTATAATGCTACCTGTATGTATGTTTTGGTGGTGACTGTTCTGCACTGAACAACCAGTGGTTGTTCCCTTCCCTAGGGAAGGCCCCCTTTTCTGTTCCCACTTTCCTCAGTTGCCTGCAGCCCTTTGTATAGGGTTGAGGCCTCATGAGCTTCTCTGTTTAAGTTTTCATGTGCATTAGTGTCCTCCTTATTCAGGTCATGTTTGGGCAGTCATGTTGGTGAGACTTAAAGGGTGTAGTTTCTGACATTACCTGGAGACACAGTCTCACAGCACAGGGTATCCCTGACCCTCTGGCTCTGACAGTCTTTTTGCTCCATCGTCTGTAGTGATCCCTGCCTTATGTTCCAGAGTGTTTTGCAAACTTATTGGGACTGCTGGTGTGGACCTAATGGTTACCATTGCTGCTCTACAAAGTTCTAGCATTTCAGCATTGCAGACCACACTTCTCCAACACCTTTTAACTTTCATTTTTAATGATTTTAACTGTTAATATCTTTCCCTTTGGGAAATTTTGTATGGACTTTGGTAAAGGATGAAAATGTGTACAATGATAGCCTCTCTAAACAAAAATAATTATTTTGAAAAAATATTCTGGCTGCTGCAGAGCCAGGAATCTCATTGTGCCTTCCTAATTACACTGAGAACAGGAAAGTTAAAAATGTACTGGACTCATCCTATCCCAAGGATGAAATGCCTACAGTTCAGATCCAGAGCTTGAGGTCATAAGGACGGGAGTTCAGCTAATAAATGTAAAGAAATCAGAACGGTACAGTATAATGGGAAAAGAGCACGACATCGGAGGGTGTAGCACTCTCATATAGTAGACTAAGACACAAAGGGCACATCTGGGGAACAGCTCAGTGCTTATCCCCTTGAGGAATGAAAATTGCTTTTAAATTGTAGTATAGTGTCTGCACCTCTGAAGTCTTTTCCCAAGTTCAGGCATTTGGATAAGGGCCTCCATTCCCTTGGGGGATTGAGGAAAGTTCCTGCTTGATACAACAGACATTCTCCTTATCTCTGGCAAGAGGAACTTTTGGCCCTTTAATTAATATATGACTGATAACTATTGCTAGTCAATGCTAGATTACTTAACCCCTGATCTCAAGCCACACCCCACCTCACATGCCCACTTTCTCCCATTTAATCCTACGTCTAGCTATAGAGTATACAAGGTGTAGTATTTTTCAATAAACACACTGGCATACATCCTGATTGATTCTCAGATTATGTCTGTCTGACGCGTCATTCCCCCTGCCCCCCCACTTCTGTCCATCATGTGTCACCACACCCTGTTCCCTCGCACTGCACATCCTTTTGGGATGTGATCCCCTGCTGAGGCAAGTCTTCGGCAGACTGCATATAATATATTTTGATCATATTCCTTCTACCTAACTCCTCCCAGATACTTTCCATTTCCCTACTAGCCCAGCTTTTAAGTTCTTTTCCCCTTTCAAAAAACAAAGCAGGGGGCTGGAGAGATGGCTCAGCGGTTAAGAGCACCATCTGCTCTTCCAGAGGACCTGGGTTTGATTCCCAGCACCCACATGGCAACTAACAACTGTTTGTAGTTCCAGGTCCAGGCAAACACCAAGGCAAATAAATAAATAAAGTTTTTTTTTAAAAAAAAAAAAACAAAGCAAAAATCAAAACAAACAACTAATAAGACCAAAAGTACCAAAAGGAAATTAAAAGCCCACAAAAACAAAATCATAGAGTCGGTTTTGTGTTGCCAGTTTTGGGTGTGGGGCCTACTCCGTGGAGTGCTTGATGTATTTAGGGACACTTCATTAATGAAAACTGTGTTTCCCTTTCCCAGCAGGCATCGGTTTCACATAGCTTCTTGGCTAGGGTTGGTTATTTTGTGCCCAAGTCCCAGGAAACTTGTTAATGGCCGTTAGAGTTCAAGTTTTGTAATGTGATGTTAAGCAGAAGGCATACAGGAATTGAATGTGATGAGCAATATGACCAAAATCACTAGTGTCCTTCCCGTGTATATTCTTACGTGAATGACACATGGGCTAGACAAACAGTGATATGACTTACTGAATTCTCTTTTCTGGTTCTCTGTTGAACATCAGAAGATGACAGTGTATGTTATTTGTATATTAATTAAAAGTAACATATAATCACATCTACAGGAAAATCTGTAGAGACAATATGATGCACTACTCTCAATGTGGTAACCATGTAAACTGTCAAGCCTTTTTCCAAATTCAATTTTTATTTTTTGCTTGTGTGGTAGGGGGAATTTGATTTTGTTTTGTCTTGTTTTTCTCAGTGAGACTGTGCTGTTGTAGTGACTGGATATATTTCTTTGATTCCATTACCCTTCTTACTTACAGATAGCTTCTGTCATCATGTAAATGAGTGTTCCTTTAGCAGGTTACACTGAAGTTTTTAATAGTTTAACCACGGTTTAGTCGTTTCACTAAACCATGGTTTTAGTGAAAAGAACAAATACCTATCTATGTCTCTAGTAAATAGCTGAGCGTTATAAATAACATTTTTTGTCATGTTGAAACTTAAATTACAACCATTTAAAAACATTATTGCTCTTGTTATTTGGACAACTATAAGGAAGCACTTAGAGTCGGAGAAGCAGATTTATAGCAGATGTTAAGCAACTTGGCCTTTTCTGAATCTGTTTATAAATTGCATTTAACTTACTAGGTATCTTTGTCTGTTTTAGAAATATCATAGGACTACATTTAGGTACTATGCAAGAATTTTATAAAATAACCAAATTTTTAAAAGTTATAAGTAAATACTAAGTTTTTTAATTTTTGACTTTTTAACTTTGAGGGTATTCATAATCCATGATGATTACTCTTTGCATGACAAGTAATGTTTTTATAATAACTCTTTCCCATTTCAATGTTTATCTTTAGAGAAGTGGCAGATTTCCAGCTTTCTGTGGATTCCTTACTACAAGGCAACAAGCACCAGTCACAACTAGATACTCAGGATCAGGCCAGGAGACTAGCAGAGAAGGTATTTATCTCTATTTATTATAGACTTAGCATTAAAGGAGAGCAGAGCTCTACAGATAACCTCAGCTGTGATGGATTCAATAGTGCTTCTCTGTTCAAGGTGACTTGAAAAATGTTTCAGTTCATGTTAGCTATATGCTAGGATGTTTCTGTGGATTTTCAAATTATTTATAAAGTATTCCTTTTGTTGTAGATTACTTTCTGTTGCAATAGTAAACATGACCAAAAATTACTTAGCAAGGAAAGGCTTTATTTGCCTAGACAACAATCCATCACTAAGGGAAATCAAGACAGCCTTTGCAGGAACTGATGTAGATACCATGAAGTAATGCTGCTTGCCTATTTATACAATTCAGGCTCATTTACCCAGGGATAGTACCACCTACAGTGAGTTGGGCCTTTCACATCTGTCATCACTCAAGAAAAATTTCAAACACACCCTGGGACAATTTGAACAATCTGATCGAGGCAATTCTTCAGTGAGGTTTCTTTCTCCCAGTTGACTAGGTTTATGTCAGGTTGACGTTGAAAACTAATTTTCATACCTCATGAGCTAACATTGTTTAGTTGGTGTTTTGCTTTTTTTGTTTTTTATTAGCCACAGGACTGAAGTATTAAGTTATAGATTGGAACTATATGAACTTTTAAAGGCAGATTTATTTATTCTCTTGCATCTGGAGTTACAAACAGTTGTGAATGCTGGGAATAGGGCCCAGGTCCTCTGGAAAAGTAACCAGTGAGTGCTCTTAACATCTGACAATCTCCCAGACCCCCTGGATAAACATTTGAATCTAGGAAAACAAACTTGATATATTAGAAAGTTGCAATTTTTTGAAATGAGCTTCTGAGAAGAGTATTAAAAATATGAAAACAAATAATGTGTATGGAATGAATAAAATGATCACAGAAAAGTCATAGTTAGATGATTTAATAAACTTTCTGTATTTCTAAGTTCTTTTTCATGGGTCTAGTGAAACAGAGATTGAAAAGATTGTGAATATAGTGAATGGCCAAATTTAAATTGATAGCTTTAGACCTCACACAAAGCATGTTGGAAGAGCCTTTGCTTTAAAATTTTTATTAATAGGGTTATATATTGCTCAAAGATGATATCTAGGAATGCTAAAAAAGAATTGAAGCAGTAAAAATCACTATTGAAAAAAATGTATAAACAAAAATGACTACTAAAGGAGCTTTGGTAACAGAGTAACAGTTACTTAATAACAAGATCTGCTTGGAATAATGCTCTTGTACACTGTAATAAAACACTGATTGACCAGTAGCCAGGCAGTAAGTAGAGGTGGGATAACCAAACTATAAGGATTCTGGGCAGAGACTCAGTTACCAGCCAGATGCAGAGGAAGCAAGATGAGAATGCTAGACTAAGAAAAGGTACCAAACTGCGTGGCTAAACATAGATAAGAATTATGAGTTAATTTAAGTGTAAGACCTAGTTAGTAATATGCTTGAGCTACTGGGCCAGCACCTACTATAATTTATATAATAATAATTAGAAGATATATATTTATTATAATATTATACTTTATTGTAATATTAAGCCTTCAAGTTAGTTATTTGGGAAGTGGATGCTGGGTAACTTATTAGTTGTTGTTGGGACAGAAACCTCTGACTCCAAAACCACCTCTGATAGTTTATTAATAAGAATATACCTGATGTAAAATTCTGATACCAGGAGTAGAATTAATCTAATTACAGTATTTACCCTCTACATGTCTTTTAAGTGCTCAGAAATAAAGATTGTCTCTGTCTGCAGTGATAGCAGGCATCTTTAGTCTCACAAATCTATCAGAGAATTCCATGGACACATGAAGGGAAAATGGACTCTTTAAGAGGCCATTCTGTGTTTGTGCAAATGCTTTAGCAGTGGGTCCCGACACAATGTCCTGTTTCTGGCTATCGTGAAAGATGAATAAGATAAAGTGTTCACTGTATCATAGATGGAGAAATTTGAGGTGAAAAAAGAGAAAGAAAGGAGAGACTGAATAGCATTCTAGTGAAGAAAAAAAGAAAAGAAAATAGGTTTGTGTACACAGGATTTTGGAACAGAAGACATTGACTAAGACCCTGATCCAGCTGTAATGGCTGAGAACTAACTCACCTGCTGTCTGTCTTATAAACCAATTTCATGTCAGAACTGTCTGTCTCATTAGGTGCTTTACTTGATCTGTTTTTTTCAGCTTAAATGTGATACAGTGGTGACTGCCATCAGTGCTGGCCCAGGAACTCTGAATTTCAAAATAAACAGAGAATTACTAACAAAGGTGAGAATGGATTATATTGTCTAGTCTCTATGCTTTCACACTAGTTTAGTCACACTATTCTCTCAGCTCTGGAACTTGATATGCTACCTCAAAACACGTGTGCATGATTGATTCTTCTGTCTGGAGTGCAGTATAACCTTTCTTTCTTTCTTCCTTCTTTCTTTAGTTATTTTTATTTTTGGTACTTTCATTGTTGAAATACAGGGCCTTTCAAATGTTTACATAAGCACTTTACCACTGAGTTACTTCCCTAGCCCTTGACAGTTGCTTACTGATCTTTGCCCTATAGGCTGTCATATTAATCTCTTCCTTACCTCACTATTTTACATTCCTTTCTTTTTTTGTTTGTTTTCTTTTTTTCTCTCTGTGTCTTTCAGTTTTTCAAGACAGTGTTTCTCTGTATAAGAGCCCTGGCTGTCCTGGAACTCACTCTGTAGACCAGCCTAGCCCTAAACTCACGGAGATCTGCCTGCCTCTGCCTTCCAAGTGTTGGGATTAAAGGCTGCACCGCACATTCCATTTATCTCACTGATGACACTTGTGCTTTAAATGTTTGCTAATTCACTCTGGGGTTTATTGCATCTGTCTTTCCCACTGTTCTATTTCTATGTTTTGACATAATGCCTGGTGCATCATGGATTCTAGATAAATAACGGTTTGTTGAATGAATAAATATAAAAGTATGTTGGTTCCTACTTCCTGGTCTTTTATAATCTGTTGGAAGCATGGGATAGCTGTTTCTTTTAATAAAACAGTGATTAGAAAAGTAAAAGGGGTTTTAATACAGTAAGAATAAAAATATTCAGATGCTGAAACTGGGATTGACTCTCACTCAGGCTTACATATCAGAGAACAGGTGACCCTGCATGAGTGATTACATTAAACCTTTAAGTCAGGCTCATCTTGATCCAGCTTTTTAGTTTATAACGCATGCTTTGGTCTATCTTTTAAATAGAAATATAGTCCCTTATCAGGGTGCAGGGTATAGTAAATGTGGAAATCTTGCATTGAAAATAATTACAAGGTTGGGCTGGAGAGATGGCTCAGTGGTTAAGAGTACTGATTGCTCTTCCAGAGGACCCGGGTTCAATTCCCAGGGCCCACATGGCAGCTCACAACTGTCTGTAGTTCCAGTTCCATGCAAACACCAAGGCAAATAAATAAAAAAAAAAAAGTTTAAAAAAAAAAAACTCTTAAAATAATTACAAGGTCAAAAGTTCTCTGGAAATTTATCAAGGATTGTTTAGTCTCAGCATTTTCTCATCAGTCCTGGGATTCTTCTCAATGCTTAGTGCTTTTTGCAAATAGATCATGGAGAATTTATTTTTTCAGCCATCTTTCATTCTCAAGTATATTAGCTAAGCAAAGTCTACCGCACAGACACGGACATTTATTTTGAGCTTGTTAAAATAGTGCTTACAATCTGTGGTGTCCTCGCCTCCCAGCTCCCTCTTATCTTCCCTGCAGGGTCTCAGATAAAGCCAAGGCAGCCTCAAGCTTGGAATTCTCTTGATGTCCTACTAAGTCACTTATTTACCATTTTTAAGCGATGCTTTTGTAGCTATTTTCTCAGTTATTTGGAAGTAAAAATGAATCTTACCAAATGTACCTTACATACTTTAAGCAGTATAGTCTTCCTTTTGTGTTCCCTTATACACAAAGAAGAAGTAGAATTTTACCTTTAATGCTACTTATCTGAAAGAGCTAAGGTTTATATTTCCAGGAAAAATATATGTTTATTTCAGTAGCCACAATTTTATACTTTAATTATTAAGAAACTATAGAATTTTATCTAACTTAGAGATGTCCGACTACATTAGTTAGTACAAGTATTTCCATGGGTAGGTGAAATGGAATACTCATAATGGTCTAAGAACTCTTATTTTTCTACCACGCTTAACATTTGTCAGTAGCTTGAGATCATTTGTATGAGATACTGTAACCATTAGTGATACTTAATTCAGCTCCCACAATCCACTTCAGAGTAATAAAAGAAATGCTTCAGAATAGCAAAAAGATAGGATAATAAACATTTTTTATTTGGGATAATTATGAATAAATCTGTATCTAACTGGTAAAATAAGGAAACATACACACCTTCTGATGGTAACTTGATCTTTTACTTTTTAAAAATGGTTTCATTTTTAAATGAAAGACAGACTCTTTCTGTCTCTATTTAGCTATATATCTCCACATTGCTGCATTGTATACATACAACATATTTTACTTTACATACATATGGCCATACATCTCCATACACAGTTACTTTTGTTTTCACATCTTCACATCTTTCTTTTACATACATTCTCTTGTATATCTTCTTTTATACAGTTTCATCTTAATTGCCTCCATGCAGCCATAGCTCTTCATCTCAAATACATAGCTCTCTCACCATATAACATTTTACATTGTTCTTACATACTCTTATACAACTCTTTGCGTAGTTCCAATATATAGCAACAACTCTTCCACTTAGCTTTATCTCTCTTATATACATATTCACACACATATGCTTCTTCTACATCATTCACTCACTCTTTGCTCATTCATTTCCTTACCCATAGTTGTTTATCTCATCTACATAGCTCTCTCACCATATAACGTTTTTCATTGATCTTACACATTCTCCTACAGCATTTTGCATGGTTCCTATATGTAGCAACAGCTCTTTCACACAGCTTTCTCTCTCACATATACACATGCTTCTACATCATTCAGTCACTCTTTGCTCAACCACTCTCATTCATTCATTCATTCATTCATTCTCTCACATATATCTCACCCTCTCTTTAGGATTCTTCTTCATCTCTCACTCAGCATGCATACACTCACTTTCTGCATAGCTTCCTCTCTACATTACTGCTGCTCCCTGCATATTAGCCAAACTCTGGATAATTATATGTTACGTTTTCAGAGCCCAACCCATTCTCATAACACATCAAGTCATACAGTTATTCTTAGGTTAGTAAGGTCACAAAGACTGGCCAGTGTAAATGGCCTTGCGTGTACCTTTTTCCCAGACAAAGAATGATACTGAAATTCAAGACATAACAATAACAGTAGCAGGTTGAACCTCAAATGGTGAGGGTATGTTGTATTGGGCTTCTGGGCCAGACTTTCCAGTCTAGACCAGAGGTTTGACCAGAAGTCTGGCAGTCTGGCAGAAACACTCGCAGTCCCAAATAATCACACATAGGCTTATTTTTACACTGATAGAGCTAGGGCCCAGGCATATAACTTGCTAGTTCTCTAGTCTTAAACTAGCCCATCTTTCTTATCCTGTTTGACCTTGCAGCTCAGTACCTTAGAGCAGCATTTCAGCTTCTTTCCTCTGTGTCTGGTGCCGGCTCCTCATCGTGCCTCTGTTGCATCCCTGTGGTGTCTGTGTCTGGTGTCTGTGTGGTATGTCTGCTCTGCTCTGAGATTTTCCCAGTCTAATAGCTCTGCCCACATCTCCTATCTGCCTTCAGCCAATCAGCATTTTTATTAAACTAGTAGGCAGGACAAAAACTTACAACATACCATAATCCCACTACAAGGGTACATGCAGAAAGTCAACTGTTGCAAGTGGAGTATGTCTCAAAACACTCTGGCCTTGATTTAGCAATAAATAACATCTGGGAATTATTCTTTGTCTATATTCTGTAGGGGCAGTTTAGTCTGTTTGAATTTGTTCTGATATCTAAAATCAGTTGGCTTTGAGACTGGAAATACTGTTACTTTCCTGTGTCAGTAAAGAATATTCTGGTATTATTTCTATACATCAGACTTGGCTGTTCACAACTATAAGTGTGCCCAAAGATGTAAAACACACTGCCAAAGGGCTGTAGAAAGAACCCCACAGCTTATTATTATTATTCTTATTACGGAGGCATAGCAGTGGTGCCTGAGAAAGTTATAGACAGAAAACAGCCAGTATCCACAGCCAGTCACCCCATAAGCTTTGCCTAGTGGGGCTACTCCACGGACTTCCTCACAGGCTTTGCCTAGTGGGGTTCCCCAACACAGTTACTCATCTGGTAGGACAACCTGTAGAATACTTTACAGGTAGAGTACAGCAGGTTGTCATCTGCTGAATCCTCCCGTGGCCCTTGGCATTGGATAGACTAGATTTATAGGCCTGGAGTAGCCCCTTCATTATTATCTCATGAATTGGCATCAAGGGATGTTGCTTCTAGAAATGGTGCTGCTAATAGTGCTCTAAAATTCTAGACTTCATAATTAGAGTGAACAGGCTAGCAACATTGAATTTCCAGTAATACAGTAGTTAAGAGCATTGATTACTTTCTTTCTGCTATCACTAAACGCCACTCCTTCTGTTTTTCAGGCAGTGTTACAACAAGTAACTGAAGACGGCTCCAAATATGGATTAAAAAGTGAGCTTTTCTCAGGTCTGCCCCGGAAGAAGGTTGTAGTTGAGTTCAGGTAAGTGATTATTTACCTTATGTGCTGATTAATCCAGCTAATAGGAAGGATCATACCTTGGTGAATGACTTTCCATTAATTTATGAGTGGAAAGTTAAAAATTATTGACATTATGTTATTTTGTTAGGATCACAGTGAATCAGTCATTAAACTAGGAATAAAAAGGACAAAAACAGATATTTTACATCTCCAGTATCTTTTTGCCTTTTCTTGTTTTGGACAAGATCTCCACATTGGCCTTGAACTGGATGTGTAGCCAATAGTGACTGCCTTCTACATTTCCAAAGAGCACCACCAGCTTGGCACCAAAAAAAATCAGCATTTTGTACCTATGGATGATATTTCTCATTCAAATCACAGAACTCTCTTTAAAAAAAAAAAACCAAGTGTCCCTTCTCATAAGATTTAGGAAATTGCATTAAATAGTTTACAAAAGTAGGGGATCCAGTTGTCATGCTGTCCATGTCATCATGGCAACTTTGGTGACCAAAGGAATTGAATTTTTATTTCCTATTTCATAAGATTCCCTTCTTAGTAGGAACATGGTTCCAGAAGGTGTCAGATTAATGATTTCAAGGGACATTTTGTGAGACTATGAGTCCTGTCAGTAAACACCATCACCTGCTGAGCCATCTCTCCAGCTCTTTTATCTCCCTAATCTTAAGATAATTTGTTTCCTACATGTGCCATTTCTGAGTATCACACTACTTTAATCAATGATTGTTGGTCAATGGTAAGTGCTTCTTTTTAAATTCTCATTTATTTTTACTGTTAGTTAATTCTGATGTCTAACTTTCCTTTTTTCTGAACTGCCAAAAGATCTGCTCCCTAATATGTCAACCTAAACTATTAGCTAGTTTATGTTCAAAAATTTTTGTTACTGGAATAAGAAAATATTCTTGTAATTTTTGCAGTTCACCTAATGTTGCCAAAAAATTTCATGTTGGACATTTGCGCTCCACCATCATAGGTAAGTAAGTGTTCCCTCTAACAGAAAGTACTGGGGGAGGGTCTGTCAGAAAGTACTATGCAGGGTGGGGGCTAGGAGTGAGGGGGCGGGAACGTGAACTGTGGTTGGTATGTAAAATAAAACTAAATTTTAAAAAATGTCAAAAAAAAAAAAAAACCTAGGAAGTACTAAAGGTGTCCAAGGGGACATATTTGATAGTGTAGTATGACATTCCTAAGTTTAAATGGGAAGGAAAGCAGGTCCCGGAATGTAAATTTACATGGGCAAAATGCTAAGTGAACATTGCAATGTATTGAAAAATTGGTTTATGGGTTAAAGACCAAAATTTATTTCAAAGGTAAAGACTTTGCAATCAGTTTTCACTGATACGTAATGATTTTAACTATTATACATACATATGGAAAACTGAAAGAGGCAAAAATAGAAAAGTCACAAGTTATTTTTGTGGTGTGGGTAGAAATCTTTCAGATTTTTTTGTTTCTATATTTTTGTTTTAAATAAATTTCTTCTCAGTATTTAACTGTAATTTTTAATAAAAATTTAATTTAGGAATAGTGAAACTACTTTATAGTTATAAAACTTTAGTGTATAATCCTTTTTTGAAGTGAGTGTGTGTGTGTGGGTGTGTGGGGGGGTGTTGGACCCCCTGTGAGCCACCGGACATGCACATGCAAGCTCCAAGAACCGAGCTCTGCGAAAAACAGCCAGCACAGCAAACAGTCTTTAGCCACTGAGCCGTCTCAAGTCCTGCCCTCTGTTTATTTAAAATATTTTTCAGTATTGCAAATCAAAATTCAACTTAGAATTGTGCAATACTAGAATTGGAATTTTTGCAATTTAGAAATTTGTAATGTGTACTCAAGGAAAAGCTATTTAACTGCTACTTTGATATAATTAAAAATTGTAAAAATTAGCATGTATGGCAGATTATTGTTGAAATAAGAAAACTTCCATTGTTACAAAGTCTTTGAATAGTATTGTATAGGAAGAAGTGACAAGACTTAACCAAAAGTATCTAAGAAATATATCAAATAACAAAATTTACATGAATTGAGTCAAAAACCTAAGAGTAAATGTAAGTAAGATTAAGTGGGATATGATAAAGTAATCACCTTATCAGGAAAGTATTTTGATCAGGGAGAGAGTATTTACTGAAATTTAGTGAACTAATTGTTTATATATGCTGCTTTGTTGGTCTTTGTAGTCTAGAGTCTAGAAAATATTCTTCAGTAGCTCATACTTGAATAAGTGTGTTTATTTATTAGTATATAGGAAATAAAAGAATAAACAACAAGGCAGAAAGAGGAAGAAACAAGGTAGGTAGGGAGATGGAGATAGAAAGCATAAAGCCAAAATATGGTCAAATCAGGTACTCAAAATTCAACAAAACTGAGAAATCCTTTTAAGACAGCCACTTAGTAGAGGTTCCAACTCAGAGAGTCTCCTTAGGTGAGAATTCCAAGCACATGAACAAGCAGCCACAGTCAGGGATAATGTCAGATCAGACACTCCTGACTTCAGCTGAACCCATGTGGGATGTTGAGGCAGTCAGCTGAGTTTCAGCTTCTCCTTCCTACTGTAAGTGCTCTCATATCATAGGATAAACCTCTGGTGGAAATGACTTATCTTCCAGCTCTTTGCAAGTCATAGGGTCTGTACTCACGGGTTGTTTTGCTACTCTGCCCTCCTTGTTACAGACTTAGGAGATCCAGCCTGTTTTCAATCAAAGGGCCGACATTCTTGAGTCTGAAGTAGGAATGGAGACAGCGTCTCAGTGAGTTTGAGCAGCACAGAATAGTTTACTGTATACTTTTTTTCTATTCAACGTCACAACAGCCCTGTTTGGTAAATAATCTTAACTACTCTCCCAAGACCACATGGATAAAGTATTTGTGGCTGTGATGTGAAATAGTCCAATTCTGAACCATACATGTAGTTGGAAGTTTTTATCTGGTAGAAAATCTTAAATACCTGGCAGCCACTTTCCAAATAATTGACTCAGAAGCTTAATATTATAATATATGCTGGGCCAGTAGCTAAAGCATGTTACTATGTAGCTCTTAAATTAACCCATAATTCTTACCTTCGTTTAGCAACATGACTTGGTACCTTTTCTCAGTCCAGCATTCTCATCTTGCTTCCTCTGCCTCTAGTTAGCATCTCTTCTCTCTGACTTTACTCTTCCCAGAATTCTAGTCTGGTTGTCCCGCCTATACTTCCTGTCTGACTACTGACCAATCAGTGTTTTATTAAACCAATACCAGTGACCAGTCTTTACAGTGTATAAGCACATTATCCCACAAATACACATATATTCAGGTGTATTTTTGAGATGACAGTGTACTAAGAAAAATAGATACTTTTAGTAGCTGCTGAAGAGTTCATTGCTCCTCCTGGGACTGTATAGATTTGGAAGGTATGGAAATAGAGATGCTTCCAAAGGAGGACGGTGCTATAATTCACGTTAGGCTTCTTTTTTTTAAATCTAGTTGATTTGTTACAGGGTCTTATTTGTAGCCCAAGTTGAACTAGAACTACTTTATAACTCAGACTACCCTTGAATTTTTAACAATCTTCTTGCCTCAGACTCCCAAATTTACAACTGTTTGCCAAGAAATGATTTATTATAGAATGTAGAAAGGTTTGCAAGGTAATTGAGAGAACTAAAGACATTTTTAATGAAGTCGACATGAACAACTCTGAGAACATTCCCATAGAGTTTGGTTACCAAGAGAGGATCTCCCTCTTGTGCCATTGCTTCCATGCTCTAGCACCACTGCCACAGTCTAGAAACTGCCACCATTAATGTCTTGTCTTCTGCAGTCCATTGTGGGCAAGAGAGTTCATACCATATCCTGTCTCTCAGTTTGTTCCGGAAGTTATGACGCAGTACTAGAACCTTCATTAGCCAGTGCAACTGAAGAGAGGGAAGAAAAAATGAATGCCCCTAAGTTTCACAACTGCTTGTCATAGGAAAACAAAACAAAACCAGAAGTAAATCCATTGCCAAATCTCATGCAAACTGTCCAAACACAGGTGATTTCTCAAATCCTAACTATAAGACACTCTGGGAGATGGAGAAAGTAAATATTTTAGGTCTTCAGCTTTGGTAGTATACAAAGGCAGGTAGAAGATTGAGTAGAACAGATATTGAACATCAAACTTGTATCAGTAGAATGTGAGAGTAAAGGCTGTGGAGCTGTGTGTACTCTTAGGGAGCAGGCTTGTAGAGAATGGATTTTAGTTTTTGAAAGGAGATTGTGTGAGCTAGTTAGAAACGTAGAACAGTGTATGGATCAGTGTATTAGGACACAACCAAGTTATATATTTTTCTTTAGAGTGGAGTATATGTGTATGAGTACAGGTGCCTACAAAGGCAGAGCTCTGTACCTGTGTGTGTGAGTACAGGTGCCCATAGAGGCCAAATGAGGGCATCAGATCCCTTGAAGCTGGAGTTACAGGCAGTTGTCAGCTGTTCGATATATGTGCTTAGAACCAAACTTAGGCTGTCTGGAAGAGCAGCAAGTAATCTTAACTTCTGGGCCATTTCTCTAGCCCCCTAAATGCTATATTCCTTGGAATTAGCCAAGAGTAGGGTTATTCTAATGTGTTTTTAACTGCCAGTAATGATGTTGATGAAAATTCTATTTTTGTGAAAATTAAGAGACCCTTTGAATAACTTCTCACTAGGAAATTCCTTTCTTCATATCATCACACAAACACATGGAAAAGATTGAGTTGGTATATTTTGTTAAAAGGGTTTTTTAATGTTATAACTTGATAATAGAGAGGTATATAGTTTTAAACCCAAGATGGATTTTAAAAATAAGATTATGTTTATTTACAACTAGGAAATTTTATAGCAAATCTAAAAGAAGCTTTAGGACATCAAGTAAGAAGAATAAATTACATTGGAGATTGGGGTATGCAGTTTGGTAAGTATGTTTGAATGCTTTTCATTTTATTATATGACTTATTTCAAGCACTATATTATTTGATCATCTGTATGGAATGTAGACAAATCCCTATTGGATAAAATATTATATTGTATCTGTGGCACTAGAAATTGAACCTGGGGTTCCCTGTATACTTAGTACACGAACTACCACTGAGCTGTATCTGCCTATAGAGTTACATATTCTATATAATTCTTACCATATAATTAAATTGACATATTCAGAGCAATAACTAATAAATTAGTACATTTAACACATACACATTAAGCCATTAGTGAGGAAGAGTGGCTTACTTTTATTGGATAAATGTAGAAATGAATACACAGAGAAGAAATAAATCTAGCTATATATTCCCATCTTAGTCAAAGCCTGCCATTTTAAATTTAGTGAGGTCCAACACTCACACCCTCAAAAAACCATTCTATGAGAATGGGATCTGTTATTATATGACCAAGTAATCCAGAGGTAAAACAAAGATGAATATATAGGTTAAAAAAAATACTTTGGCTTTCTCTTGAATTCTCCCGTGGAGGAGGTGGAGGGCAGCAGGAAAAGGGTGAGACCCAGACTTTGCATGCAGTAATCATGTCAGAGGTCATTTAGAAACATTGTGGTTGATATAACCCAGTAACCTAGGTATGAGGAAGTAAGACAGGTGAAGTAGTTATGATTGTGAGGGGCTGGCTGCACACTGAATACAGTCTTGTAATGTTTTTACTATTCTACCATACTGCTACATTCTCTGACATGTATCAGAGAATATCATAGCAGCAATTTCCTAGAAGGCTGCTCTTGTCAGGATTCTTGTTGTAGCAGTCTTTTTGTGTATTCTTTCTCCCAAAAGATGCTGATTCCTTGAGGGCATAGAGTATGCCGTAATTATTTTTGTATCCACAAAGTATGGCATAAGAAGCATTCAGTGATGAATGACTGCTCACAGTGCTAATAGCAAAGCTGATGATGTCCTAAGGCTTCTCTAAAAGCATATAATTTGCATCACCAGTTCTGAAATTCACTAACACATTTATATTCCACATCCAATAACATGAAACCATAGTTTCCAAAAGAAAGACTGCTTCATTTAAAAAAAACTTTTCATAAGAGATTTACCATGCCCTTCCCTTACGAGCAGTATCACTTCAGTTACTAAAAGTATTTCTCTTAGAGCTTAAACTTATTAATAGTCTGTTCAGTTCCCAACAGCTGGTAGCCAGAGTTTAAGTTTTGGGAACAACAATGAAGAACTCATTGGCAGCATCCACTGTCATTTTTTTCACTGTTTTCAGACATTCATAGGCTTCTGAAAGCATATGGTTTAAGTAATCATCAAATTTTGACTGCAGAGCTTCCTGATATATTTTTCTATATAGGAATGTAGTTGATTTTTTTTTATACTTTTTTTTGGGGGCCGCCACCCAGCTACCAAATAAGTAAATACATGGAATACATGGAATACATGGAATGGCTTGTTTCTAGCCAGCTTTTCTAACCTTAATTATTGCGTTTCTTTTTAACTACATTTTTTTTAACTTTATTTATTTACTTATTTGCCTTGGTGTTTGCCTGGAACTGGAACTACAGACAGTTGCTAGCTGCCATGTGGGTGCTGGGAATCGAACCCGGGTCCTCTGGAAGAGCAGACAGTGCTCTTAACCACTGAGCCATCTCTCCAGCCCCCAGAATTAGTTTTTCTTTTTCTTTTTTTTTTTTTTTAAACTTTTTATTTATTTATTTATTTATTTATTTATTTATTTGCCTTGGTGTTTGCCTGGAACTGAAACTACAGACAGTTGTTAGCTGCCATGTGGGTGCTGGGAATCGAACCCTGGTCCTCTGGAAGAGCAGACGGTGCTCTTAACCACTGAGCCATCTCTCCAGCCCCCAGAATTAGTTTTTCAACATGTATCAGACTGAATGTTAAATGGAATAGTTTTTACTTTTCCTGTTTTCTTTTTAGTATACATTGGGCATCTTCACATTGTGCTTCCAATACCCTCAGTCATAATCACATCTTTTAAATAAACAGAACTTTAATCATCTTAGTGTTCCCTAGGATCTAGAACATTGCATTCTCCCATGTTAAATAGCTTTGTACTCTCTGCTGAGTCTCATAGAAAAATGAGCACTGGGGTTGGAGAGATGGCTCAGCAGTTAAGAACACTTGGCTTTTGTGGAGACCCAAGTTGGGTTCCCAGCATCCACATGACAGCTTACAGCCACTTGTTAGCTCTGGTTTTAGAGTATCCAATTCATTCTTTTGGATTTGGCAGGCACCATGAATGCATGTGCTTCACATACACAAATGCCGGTAAACATTCATTCATATAAAATAAAAACTCTTAAATCTTTCTTAAAAGGATGAAAAATGAATATCAATAACACATTTTAGATATGAAGTTTGATGATTGACATAGTTGCATAAACATTAGTTTTCAAAATAGCAAGGCTACATATGCTCTGACCCAGGTTGTATTTGTCATTTTGAACTAAAATTATAGTCATCTTTTAGCATTATCTTTTTTAATTTTACTTGATTTTATGTGCATTGGTATTTTGCCATGGGTGTTGGAACCCCTGGAACTGGAGTTACAGACAATATTGAGCTGCCATGTGGGTGCTGGGAATTGAACTTGGGTCCTCTGTAAGAGCAGCCAGTGCTCTTAACCACTCAGCCATCTCTCCAGCCCCAGCATTGTTTATTAAGAATATAAATATTCTCAATTCTCACATGTTTAAAACCCTCATTTAATATTTTTTTAAAGTTCATTTTAGGACTGTGCCTGAACTCTAAACTTTTCATCACAGACTGATAATCCTCACCTGTTCAGTTGCCTACTTAGTTAGTTTTCTTTTGTTGGAGCCAAATAACTTGTTAGAAATGAAGAATAATCTTTGTTTGCCCAAAGAAGCACACATCCAAAATAAAAGTGACCTAGCAAGACAATATTTTTGTAAAAAGGGAACACCAGAGCCAAACTAGACTTGTGAATATATTTGCCAAAATGGCCTCTTTTATCTCTTACTGTATGTCTCATCCCATTGTGGAGAGTTCCATTTCCCAATGCCAATTGACATAAAGGGAAAGTATGGACCTTGCTGGCCTGACTTCCGTGGGTACAAACAGTACATTTCACACAGACCTGACAAAAGTCATGTAAGTCAGGGCAGGTTTATTTTGGCCAATGACTTATGAAGGGATACAATCCATAATGTCAGGGAAGGTGTGGCGGCAAGAACATGAACTAGCTTGTCATGTTGTTTGTGCAGTCAGGAAGCAGAGTGCAGAGAGGAAGTGGAGCTGTACCATATGAGCTGCAAGGACTATATCCAGCAAGCCTTTTCCTCCAGCTAGGTACCACTCCTTCACACAGGAGCTTGTAAGAGACATTTCACTTACATCACAGGAGTTTCCTCAAATGGGAGAAGTAATTGCATATGTTTCAGATTTTATCATTGTTCGTTGTTTTTCAGTTATTTCAAAACAAATGTAACCCATAGTTAATCTTACCTTTATTTTAATAATTACAAATTCAGAAAGGAAGTTTAAAATCATTTATCAGTGGGTTTTTTTAATTGTATCAGTATAATTTTGAATGTCTAGTACCTCACAACGTAGCTGTTCAATAAATGTTATTTTATTGTCTGCCAAGGAGTTACTGGATGCAAAGGTAAGTAGTCCTAGACTTTTGTTAGATGAACTCAGTTTTTTAAACTTAGGATCAGTGATACATTACAGTTTGAAGTACATGATTCAGTATTTTTTAAATATGTCATTTTATGAGATATGCCTTATATCTAGATAGCAGTAGTTCTCAGAATTTACGATTGAGAAATTCATCTTTTTATAGAAGTATACCTGTTTCTCACCATTACTACTCTATTATTTTATTGTATAATTTTTCATTTACTCATTATCTTAACAGGTCTGTTGGGAACTGGTTTCCAGCTGTTTGGCTATGAAGAAAAACTCCAGTCCAATCCTTTACAGCATCTCTTTGAAGTAAGTTGGTAAGACAACATTAGAAAATGCTTCAGCATTTTTTTCAGAATACTGTACAAAAACTTTTTAAGGATATCCTTTTAATTAATGAGGATCCAAGACCTGATTAATTTCAGTTTCAAGTCCAAGTGTTTTGTTTTTAGGTTTTAATCAGTATTTCCCCAAATATGTAGAATTACTTTAGAAGTAACACACAGCATCTGGTCAGGCAGTACACTTGTGTAGTCCTAGTACTCAGGAGGCCAGTCTGTGCTACTAAGCCTCAAAACAAACAAACCAGCAAACCATAAAGTCTACATAGGCTAGTAGCTGAGAAAGACGCTGAGAGAAATTTCTCTATGTTCTGTCAGTTTGTATGTTTCATCCTAACTTCCTGGTATTCATAGCATTATGATTCACTAAGACTTGTAAATTTTGAGTGTATACTCTTTTGCCTTTTTATTTTACTGTTGTACAGAAAAAACCACTATATAAACTTCACTCTGAATTTTTGTTTTTTTGGTTTTTTTTTTTTTTTCATTAAGTCATTCAGTTCTTCCTAAGGTTTGTCCAATGTGTACACCATTTCCATCATTTGTTCTTTGAGTAGTTTTACTCTTTATCTCTCAGGCTTCTCTTTCTGCCCAAGTAATCTCCAGAGTTCAATTTCATCTTCATTGTCCCATTTGTTTTCCCTGACAAATGTGTTAGTGACATACAGGCCATCAGACTACAGAGACTTGCCAAAATCAGATTCTACTTCTCTAGCCAAGGAAGTCAGAGAGGGCATTTTATCATTTCTTTTTTGGCTTGGTTTTTTCTTGAAGCTAGCTTTGTAGTAAAGTTGAATTCTCTATTTCTTTTAGAGTTTATGCCTGCACCACACTTTCTTCTTTTTATTTTTATTATTTTTAGTTCAGTGTATGTGCATGTAGGTATGTTCACATGAATGTAGGTGCCCTTGAGGCATCAGATTCCTTAAAAGCTAGAGTTACAGTGAGTTTGAGCCAGTTTAATGTGGATGCTAGGAACTCAGCACAGGTTCCAGCGAAGCAGCAAGAGCTTTGAACCACTGAGCCATCTCTCCAGTTCATCACTATACATTCAAGACTTATATTTTGATTTACGCTAAAAACTTAGTCTACCTACCTTTTCCATTAAGAGCATAATTGATAAATTAAGTCCACTTTGCCATTATCAATAAATGAAATATTTCCCCTTACTCTCTATAATTATTTTTTGTAACGTGTTTTTATACTTAGAGAAATGGTGGTTTTTTTAACCACAGTTTTAGCAAATTGTTCCCAGACCCAAGGCTGTTGTCTCCAGTCGAATGTGGGGTGTATTTTTGTATGCTGTGAATACCATTGGTTAATAAAGGGACTGTTTTGGCCTATGACTTTATAGTCAAGTGAGAAATTTATAGTCAAGTGGGAAATTCAATTATAGATAAAGGAGAAGGAAGGTGGAATCAGAGAAAAATGGAATTCAGGGGCCCCAAAAGCAAGATGTAATGGAGGTAAGCCACAAGCCACATGGCAAGACATAGTTGCTAATCCAGATCTCAAGGCTAGGCAGAGCTAAGTAGCTTCAGGCAGATCCAGATCTTGGGGCTAGGCCAGGCCCCATCTTACTACATCAGTTCTCACTGGTCTCTGATATACACAGTATCCCCACCAACTGTGGAAGACATGCAGCTCTCTTTATGTTGCAGACTTCACTGGGTGCTCTCACCTTTTCCTCTGGGCCTAGAAGAACAGGAGAAACACCACTATCCTGTGTAGGTACACTAGGAATAGTACCCTCTGAGGTTTGCCATCACCCTGTCAACTCCTCAGCTGCTGCTATTCATGGCAGTGCTCCCAGCCCTCTTCAATCTAGGCAATTCTCCTTCCCTCTACCCAGGCCTTCTAGAAAATGCATACCTTTCTGCCCACCCACAGCTTTCTGATATGATACTGCAGTACATAGCATAAGAATGGAGACACCTCTCAAGGACAGAGTATACAGAGTGTATCCAGCCTCACTGAATTGTGCAAACCATACTATTTTCAACATGAGCCAGTGCATCGTTCTGCAGAAGTTAGTACTATCCTCGAATGAGATTCAGAGGCTGAGGAAATCGCAGAGGTAGAGCACTAGCTTAGCATTTACAAGACTGGGTTCAAGTCCAGTTCTAGGAGAAGCAGCATCTTACCAGGCACCATTATACATGCCTGTAATTCTAGAACTTGGGAAGCAGAGGCAGAAGGATGAAGAGTTCAGGATATATACCCTAGTTTCTAAGAAACAAAACAGAAAGAAATAGTTTTATTGTATCACATAGCAAATAAAAATAAAAGAAGCCACATCTGAAAAAAAAAGATTAAGGTTCAGATACTTTTCATATGCACTGGTAATACATTGAGTAGAAATTTGATGATGAATTTGGAATTTGGATTTCTTTTTAGCCAGAAATTTTAAACTTTATTTTTAATTGTTTGAAATACTGGTAGTTAAAGTTCAGTTATAGAAATCTCTTTTCTCTTTTTCTCACTCTCATTCCAGTGCTGGGAATTAAATGCAAAGACGGTTTTGTTTTGTTTTTATTTCTGTGATTCTTTTTTTTTTTTTTTAAGATTTATTTATTTATTTAGTGTAGTATTCTGTCTGCAGGTATGCCTGCATGCCAGAAGAGGGCCCCAGATATCATTACAGATGGTTGTGAGCCACCATGTGGTTGCTGGGAATTGAACTCAGGACCTCTGGAAGAACAGTCAGTGCTCTTAACCTCTGAGCCATCTCTCCAGCCCTAATTGCTATAATTCTTTTAACATTAAGACTCTCAGTACTGAGAAGTCTCAGTGGTAGAGCAAAGACTTAGGTTCCATTGCTTTCCCCGTGAGGTGT
Source organism: Sigmodon hispidus (assembly GCA_004025045.1). NCBI lineage: Eukaryota > Metazoa > Chordata > Mammalia > Rodentia > Cricetidae > Sigmodon > Sigmodon hispidus. The sequence goes on from PVIH01002858.1 coordinate 71,519, forward strand.
GGGAGAAATCTTTCTCTGCTTTTGTACAGTATTTGCTTCAGAATACATTCTTTCAGAAGGCCTTAAAGCCTTCTTTAAAATAAGTCACATTTTGAAGCATAAAGGAAGACTTTAACAATTACAAAACTTGGAATAATTTCTGTTTTCTTATCAGACCATAATGAAATGAAGGTAGACATCAGTAACAATGGAAACTTTAAAATAGTGTAGTGAAACCTTTGGAGAAGCTTGGAGGGTTTTGACTTTCCAGTTTGCTAATAATGAAAATCATGAGTATGAATGAGTTAACATTAATTAATATGATTAATCCTTACAATTTTCCAATGATTAATGGTAGACACTAAAAAATGATTGAAACTCCATTAGAGGAGCTGGAGAGATGGCTTAGGGGTTGGGAGCAGGGACTGCTCTTCCGGAGGACCCGGGTTTGGTTCCCAGCATCCACATGGCAGCTCACAGCTGTCTGTAGTTCCCATTTCGGGAGATCTGACACCTTCACACCAGTGCACAAAAAAGAAAAAGGTAAATTATATAAAAAAAAAAAGAAAAGAAAAGAAAAACTGCATTAGAAGTGAGCCCTTAGTAAACCATTAGCCCCATACCTTTCCAGTTGGATACATAACTAAACCAGCTAAATATGGTAGTGCTAAAAACCCATAAAGTACCTGTCTGCATAGCACTTAATAGTCCAAGTTGGAATGTAGTTAAGCTCTTTATAAAGTATTTCTGTTATCAGTTATATCCTGTTTTGCTAGTCTTTTATAGATTAAGAGAATAAATTTAAATTTTTTGTTAGCTCCTGAACTACGTTTGAAAAGAATGGACTGAGGAGTAGTCGGGTGTAAGTAGACAGAGGAAGGCTCAGAGATCCCCACTGCTTGATGCTCAGCTATTTGCTGATGATAGATTCAGGAATAGGGGCTCATTACCCTCAGTTGTGTACCTACTGTTGACCACCAGAGTTTGATAATTCCAATCCAGGGCTCACACAGAGAGCCGTGTTTCAACTGAATGGGTCACTAACCCAGATCAGAAGTCACGAGTTGGCAGAGGGACAGACAAGGAGGAATGGAAAGCACAGCAGGATGTTATGATGGGTGAAGCTCTCAGGAACAGACAATAACAAGTAATCTTAGGTAGCTGTTACATCTTCCATTTATCTTTTATTTGCTGGATTAAGCCATGCTACTTTGATTAGCCCTTTTCAGTGAAATTTCAAGCATGTTAAATTGCCATTTTAGTAAAGACACCAGACTGAGTTTAGTCAAAGGAGAAAAGGAAGTCACTCCGCTATGTGGCCTCTCAGCTGGCTTTACATGGGGACTCTTGGGATTGTGTATGGAGATAACAATGTATGATAATGTATTGATGTACTTTTAGGTTTATGTACAAGTTAATAAAGAAGCTACAGATGATAAAAGTATAGCAAAATTGGCACATGAATTCTTCCATCGACTAGAACACGGTGACATGCAGGCACTTTCACTGTGGCAAAAATTTCGGGACTTGAGCATTGAAGAGTACACTCAGATTTATAAGGTACCCTAGAATCTCTGTGTCCTCTGTGCTGGGCCTCTTTGCTGGTACTGCTGCTTTATTTAAAAGTAAACTTCTGTTTCAGTTGAAGAGTCAATCAAATGGTGTATTTGGGGGAGAGAGCTAAAATATACAACAGTCCAGAACTGTTCTAGTCTTTATTCTCTCAAGAGGCATAAGTTGTGAAATGGTACTAGATGGTGGTAGAAAAGACTGTGGTGGGAGGAAGTGAGCAGGCTGAACAGTACCTTGGAGGGTGAGCTAAGAGGGCTGGACTGGAGCATGATGGTCCCTTTCTGGGGCCCTCGGTGTGGTTTAGACTTCTGTTCTTAATCTGCCTACACTTGCCCTTGGCTGCATGAATACCTGAAGTGTGATGAGGAACGTCACAGTAAACAGTCAGTATTATTGTTATCTAAATTCTAAAGCCATAAATGTCCGTGACTGTTATAGGAAACAGCAGATACACTAAACTCTGTGGGGACTTGGCCAGTGGCGGTGTGCGTCATGAGAAAGCTTAAGCTTTATTTTTCTCATCTTTGTGGCAGGTGGTAAGACATCTTTAGTGTGAAAAATTAACCAATTCTTCTTTTTTCCACATTTCTGAATCTTCTTAGCGCCTTGGAATATACTTTGATGAATATTCAGGAGAATCATTTTATCGTGAAAAATCTCGAGATGTCTTAAAGTTGCTGGACAGCAAAGGACTTCTGCAGAAAACAGTGTATGATTGAATTCCTATTCTCCTGCCCTCTTCCTCCCTCCCTTCCTCTGTCCCTCCCTCCCTAGCTCCCCCCCCCCCTTTGTTTTTCTTGAAGATTGTGACTCACTATATAGTCATAGCTGGCCTGGAACTAACTAGACCAAGCTGGCCTGAAACAGATGGTGCAGTTTCTGCCTCTCAAGTGCCCCCTCCCAGCCCCAGGTATTGTGCTTTACTCAACTTACGTGTTCTTTGATAGTGATGTTTATATAGTCTCTGAGTGAAGACAAGAAAAAGGCATGTAGACATTTTGCCATTTGTACTTTTTCTTGCCAGCTATGGTAGTGCAAACCTTTAATCTCAGCACGTGAGAGACAGTAGCAGGAGGTTCTCTGTAAGTTCCACAATAGTCAGAGCCACATGGTGAGACCATGTATTCAAACTGTGGGTTTGAAAACTTACCACTTACCTGTCATTTCTGCATGCAGGAGTCTGAGGCGGGACATTTTTGAGTTCAAGGTTGAGATGCTTTCAACCAGTGAGATGCTTTCTCATATGCTGTGTGCTGCATACAGATGAACATTCCCACCGCAATAGCCAAAGTCTCATATTCATAGGAGGAAGGATGGCACCTGTTTTAAGAGGGAACCGAAGTATAAAACAATATGATGTGTCTCCAGTTACAGAAATTAATAATTTGATAAAGGAAATAGAACATACTTTTGTGGCTTAACCCCATTTTTGAGGAAAAAAAAAACAGCTCCCAGTTTCAAAAAAAATATTTTAATCAACTTATGAAAATAAGTATAAAGTCAGAGAGATTGGTAGTACATCCCTATTGACATTGTTGCCTTGTGTGTAGTGTTGGTTTCACACATGAGATCAGACACACACACTACCAGTGCCACACTAGAGTTTATTCAGGAGAGTTGCCAGGCAGGTACAAGGGCAGAGAAGCGAAAGAAAGAAAAGAGACCATTTTTTTCATGTGGCATCTCCTTTTAAGAGAACGGGTGGGCACGGATTTATGTAGTCATGCCTAGGGGTGTGCTCTCCGGATGTGGTTGTTCTGCCAGCGCCTCGTGGCTGCTGCATATCAGGAATTCTTATCTCACCTGGCACCATGTTGGGTTACCACATGTGTGCCAGGAATCCTTTCATGTAGTAGAATTCTTTCCTTTTGGAGAAACTTGACAAATAGCAAACTTTATATTTTCATATTATTGTGTCTTGGTGTTTTGATAAATATGCTCATTATGGAATGTGCAAGTCAAGCATTATTAGTATACTTAGCTGTGGTATACATATCATTTCATATACTCAGCTATGATTTGAACATTAAATTGTAATTAATTGTTGCCATCTGGTACAGTAGATTTCTAGAACTTACTCTTTCTTTCCAATTGCAACTTTGTAACTAACATTTCCCCTTCCTACCTATGGTAACTTAACCGTTCTTCCAAATTCTACTTGTGATGTCATGTAATTTTTGTTTTCTTTTGTACTTGACTTATTTTTCTGAACAAAATGTCCTTTAGGCTCATTTGTGTGTTATCACAAATGCCATTTCACTTTTAAGGCCTGAGTAGTACTGTCTCATGTTAGTTTATCACATCTTTAAATCTATGAGCAGATGGACATGGAGTTGATCTCATGCCTTGGCTATTATAGACAATGCCACACTGGGTTAAAGAATAGTTCTTTATTTTAGTGGTTTTCAAGAACCTCTTCACTGTTGCCTGTAGTAGCTGTACTGACTTACTTTCCCACCACTAGTACGTATTTTCTCCACATCCTTGCTCATATATGCTAGCCTCATTTTTGTTTTTTGTCGGTTTAAATAAAAGGCATTCTAACATAAATGAAGAACTGTCAGTGTAGTTTGAAGTTTCACCCTGTCAGCTAACTTTTTGATTTTGACAATTGTTGATTGTAGCTCAAATTGACACTACTTACTGTTAGATGAGCGATAAAAATAGCTTCTGGTTTGCCAAAAATGCTATAGCTATTCTGCCTTCAAAGTAGAATCATTATGATGATTTAGGGTTTCCCTTTTGCATTTTCTAGAACAGGAGATGTTGTAGTAGATCTGTCTGAGACTGGTGACCTCTCTTCTATCTGCACTGTGATGCGAAGTGATGGAACTTCTCTCTATGCAACCAGGTTTGTAGTGTCTGTGAAGAGGAACACTGCAACGTGAGGCTTCATATTCTTTGTCCCAAGATGAATGCAGGATAATCATCTTTTTCCCCAAACTGTTTTACAAAACTCCTAGCTGCAAATTATAAATCTGTTTGCATATTTTAGGAATTTTTTGGGGTTTCTATTTATTGCCAGTTAAAATTTCCAGAAAGATTTAATATCAGAAGAGTGGGACTCTGTATTAAAATTTATTAACCATTATAAAGCTGTTCACAGCAGAATTCATCATTCTGTCCACAATCCTTCATAATCATATATTAAGTGATTTTTTAAAAAGACTTATTTATTACATATAGAGTGTTCTGTCTGCAGGTGTTCCTGAATATTGAATAGCAAATATATTGAATTGCAAATATATCATCATTATTACGAATAACTTGAGAAAAGCAATTAAATTTTCTCAAAGCCCCTTAGAGAACTCATCTCTTTCTATTTTAATATTTCTCTTCATCAATTTCTTACAATTGGGGTTAGTAAGAAAAAATATATAATGTCTTAAGAGGGGTGTGTGTGTGTGTGTATATATATATATATATACATATATATTATAAAATTTTATTGTGGCAACTAATTATTGGTAGGCAAATTAAAGAAACCAAGCATTGCATCAGTGTGCAAACATTTCTATTTAGAACAGAAGTTCCATGTTTGGAGGGTATGTTGGTGAGTGCCTTTAATTCCAGCACTCTGGAGGCAGATGCAGCCAGTTCTTGACTTCAAGAACTACCTGGCCTACACAGAGAGTTATAGTTCCACCAGTGCTACTTAGTGGGGCCCTGGCTTAAAAGTAAGTTAGTAAGTAAATAAGTAAGTAAATAAATAAATAAATAAATAAATAAACAAGCAAGCAATTATTTTGCTGAAGTGTGCATACATATTCCATGCAGTGCCTAGATCATGAAATGGACACAAATGATATTTTGATCATTTGTAACACTTTGAATTATGTAAAAAAGTTTTCTCAGTATTTTTGACTTTAATATTTTAATAACTTTTGATGTTAATTTTTATTATGTGTATTTGTGGTTATGTGTACATGTGAGTTCAGGTGCCCTGGGGTCTAGAAGAGTTTTTGGATCCTCTGAAGCTGTAGTGTGAGCTGCCTTTCATGTGCTGGGAACTCCACTTCAGTCCTCTACAAGAATAGTAAATGTGCTCTTAACCACTGAGCACTCTAAGGACTCGAGCTTTTTTAAAATGCAGTAGAAGTTATTGCTTTTGAGTGATCTACAGTTTTGAACATTTTTTTCTAATACAGACTAGAGGAAAAGGTACTTCTTTGGCTCTTTCATCATCTAAATTATAATTGTGTTCTTTGGGAAAATATATTGTAGAAAAGTAACAACTGGGTTGATTCTTTTCAGTAAAGGCTTAGTTAATTATAAAATACCTGTAAGATACCTTTTAATGAAAATTTGCTCTGTGACTTTGTTTATTTTTAGTTGTTTTTTAATTATACTTTCCAGGGCATTGTTATTTTGTTTTGTTTTCAAACTCAATTTTGTTTTGTTTTGTTTTGTTTTTTTAATCAAAGTGTATTAGGATTCTACAAGGATGATTCATATACTCCAGGCTACAGAGTAATACAGATTTTAATAGAAGTTTGTCCCTGTTATCAAGTAACTAAAAGTACTTATAATCTTTTTTTTTCAGGGATCTTGCAGCTGCTATAGATCGCATGGACAAGTATAATTTTGATAGTATGATTTATGTGGTAAGTAATCACAATAAAAAACAAAAAATTAAGAATGTTACTTCATTGAAATCACACAGGGATGGAAAATAGGAAGCCAGAGCTTGAGGGATGGCTCAGTGGGTAGTGCTGGCTGGCCTTGTAGGACTTAAGATAAGTCAATGAATATGTGTATGCATGGTGCATGTGTGTGCAGGTACCCACAAACTAGAAGGGGGCATCAGATGCCCTGGAGCTGGAGTTGTAAACCGCCAAGTGTGGGTGCTGGGAACCAAAGATGGGTCCTCTGGAAGAGCAGTCAGTAAATACACTTAATCACTGAGCCATTCTCCAGTCCCTAGTATGTTTACTTAAAATACTGACAATAACTTTAGTCTAACATATCTCTAATGTTAATTTGATTTAGAACCAGCCTATTTTCATTTATTAACTTGTTTTTACTTTGTTTTGTTTAAATTCCAAAAAAAAATTTCCCTAAGGCAGACAAAGGGCAAAGAAGGCATTTTCAGCAAGTGTTCCAAATACTAAAGATCATGGGATATGAATGGGCAGAAAGGTAGGATCCACGTTGGTTTTTGTTGCCTAATCAAGGTCATTAATGCCTTATGTTACCCAAGCCTTAGAAGATGACTACAGTAATTTATATTCAGTTCTCTTTTTGGGATGTTAGTATGAAAAGACAGATTAATTTTGTATTAATTTGTCACGGGTCATAAGAATATGCAGCAGCAAATGACAACATATTCATAAGGTTGGCTCACCAGATGAGTAACTCTTTGAAGGAGGAACCTTGTCAAGCAAGGTTTATGAGGCTACTGACTATGAAGGACTTCTGTCTGTAATTTTCTTGTAATTGCTACCACAATTCTTTCTTAAAACAGCTATGGGTATTTCCCTCACTGCCTGTGTGTTTATCTTGTGAATATATTCCATTTACTAGGTACACATATATCTGTGGATGGTCAGGAAGATGATTTCTTAATTAAAATGACTAATTTTAATGAATAGAAATATACTAGGGTATGCTTTATAACTAGATCTGTTGTTCCATGAGGGCTTTAAGACACTTAGAAGCCTGTTTTATTTCTTTAGCTCAGGCTGACAAGACAAGCTACAGACAATTAGTTGATTTTAGGCCTCAGAGCAAATTCAAACTAGACTGAATGCTTTATATGATAAACCACAGAAAATACAAAAGGACAAATTCCTAGGTGTCTAATAGTAGAACCAAGGTCAGGCAGGCACAAAGCAACTTTTGTGCCTGTTCCCTGCTTGCTAAAGTCTGGCTGGTAAAGACCTAACTCCCTACACAAATTCCTCAGCAGCTTGAGTCATTTCAGCATTGTGTCCTTGGCCTCTGTATTATAGCCTGCACTTTGCAGCTGTGTGTTGCCATGGTTACTCACTCCCCTCAGATGTAACATTTCATTGTTTCTCATGGAATGTATACAAAGGGATGCAGAACAAGAGAGAAAAGTAGAACTTAGAGAAAGAAATCACATGATATAGTCAGAAGTTTCTGGCCTGGCCTAGACCCCAACGTCTGAATCCACAGTCACTTAGTCCTAAAGAATCATGCAGAAGCTTATATTCATTACAAACTGTTTGGTCGATGCCTCAGGCATCTTACTTGCTAACTCTTAACCTTAAACTAAACCATGATTCTTGTTTAACCACATGGCTTGGTACCTTTTCTCAGAGCATCCTTCTTGTATTCTTTTCTCTGTGTCTGCTGGTGTCTGTCTAGCCTCTTCCTCTTCCCAGAGTTTTCTTAGTCTTGTAGCCTCGTCCACATACTGTGTCTGCCTTCTGGCCAATCAGTGTTTTATTATACCAATAGGAGTGACAGATATTTACAGTGTACAAGAGCATAATCCCATAGCAACATGACCCTCAGTATGTGTGTATCTTATTCTCTTAGATAAATTAGAATTATTCCTAAGTCCACTTTGAGGCATTCTCTTTGCAACCCTGGAGCAGTCCTGGGAGCTGGTCTCATAGCCTGCAATATTAAATTATATCCTGATAAATGTATTTATTAGGTATGTGCTATCAGTGCTTTTGTTTTCATTTATTATATCTATTTCCTCTTCCTTACAAAAACAACCAGTAATTTAATCACAAGCTAGTAGTTACCGCAGTAAAGTGAAACTTTAGTGAATTGCAGAGAAAAAAACCACATTTTTAAATTTTTTATTCACCATATTTTGATTGTACATAATACTATCTTAGTACATGTTTATATTGTATTTTTCTCATATTCACACTGTTCTCTTCTTCCATCCCACTGATCCCCTTCTTAATGAGTCCCCTTTTCTATTAATTGGTTGATTGATTTACTTTTATTTATGGGCCAGTGATTTATTAGGGTTGCTTAAAGAACACAGGCGAAGTGTTATTGATAGAAGTATGGATGGCTCTTGGCGGGCAACAGTGCAAACCAAAATGTTTTTTCCTTTACCAGCAACTATTAACTGCCTTATGTCCTCAGGGAGAGGTAAGACCTCATGAGCCCCTCCCCTGTCCTTGAGGGAGCCAGTCTTGGACAGGTTCACAGTTCATTAATGTATTGTCCCTGTCTAGAAGACATCATTCCACAACACTCTCCTCCTTCCTCTGACTGTTTGTTTGTACCCCTCTTCTACAGTGTTCCATAAATCTTGTGGTGGTTGGGGGTGATTTAGGTGTCACATTTAGGGCTCAGCAATCAACAGTCACTCTGTACTGAGACTTTGCAATCACCATTGCCCACTGGATAAAGAAGTTTCTCTGACCAAAGATGACAATACTGAGAAGGTATTTTCATGAGTATAATATATCCATTTATGGAAACAACACTGGTACCTCCTTCATTGAGTCATTCAGGTTGTGAGCTTTAGCTATGTATACATTACCAGTTATGAATTCTGTTCTGTGGAGTGGGACAATAATTCAAGCATAAAGCAGTTAGTTACCCCTTTAACAGTCTTGCAGTGTTCCACCAATGGGCACTTATTGTCTGGCAGGCCAGGAGTGCAGCATGCAGGGTCCACAGCTGTGTAAGAGTTTTGATTATAGCTCTCCTCCTAGTCTATAGCATCTTCTGGCACTACAGAAGCTAGCCAGCAGGGAAGGAACTGCCTCAGTGTTCTGTAACTGAAGCACATTATGTCTTATACTATTGGTGGGCAACCAAATAGCTTGTATTGTTTGAAGGGCTCAAGGAACATTCCTGAATAACAGGTCCTAAGGTGGTATCCACCAGACTGAGATTGGTTTTTTTTTTTAAAAAAGTTGTGATTTATTTATTTATTTGTCTTGGTGTTTGCCTGGAACTGGAACTACAGACAGTTGTTAGCTGCCATGTGGGTGCTGGGAATCGAACCCGGGTCCTCTGGAAGAGCAGACGGTGCTCCTAACCGCTGAGCCATCTCTCCAGCCCCCAAGATTGTTTTTATAAACTTATAAACCACACAGTATTTTCATTAAAACTTGTAAAGGTTGTTTGTTTTTTAATGAGCTTATAGAATAACTGGTTTACTTAGAGCTTTCACATACATTCTTAGTTTTGGCTATCCCTCTTCCCTAAGCTCTCCCTGCTTCCTTGATCTCTGTTCCCACTTAAATCTTCCCAGCCAGTCCTGCTGGTCTGTTCACTTCCCTATCACTGTGCTTTACTACCGGTGCTCCCACCCTCCCAGGACCCCATGAGTCCCTTCTACTTTCCTGGCCTTACACAACTGATCCCACATGGACGAATTAGAAGTTAGGCGAGAACAAACCAGTGTTTGCTTTTCTGCTCCTGGTTTCCCCACTTAGTAAAATATACTGAATGTAGAATAATGAAAGTAGATAGTTATCACTTACACGCTGCGCAAAAAAATCAATTCCAAATGGAATCATAGGTCTTTACATAAGATCTAAGACTGCTAGAGGAAAAGTATGCAAAACAATTTAAGATATAGGCAAATATAAGGACTTTCTAGGAAATAAGCCTAACATTTAACAAATAGAATCGTAAGTTAAACATGTGCACAAGAAAGGAAAGAGTCAAGTAAAGTATGCAGTATGCACAACAGAGGATTAATATCTAGATTGCATAAGACTTCAAAACAAAAACTAGTTAACAAAACAAATACCCAAACCAAAAAATTAACTACAAAACTGAACAAAGAAGTCTCTGTGAGCTTGAGATCAGCCTGATCTACATACATAGTGAATTCCAGAACAGCCAGAGCTATATAATGAGACCCTGTCTCAAGACCACAACAGCAAAAAAAGTGTATGTATGCCAATAAATAATTGTTAGGTATTTAACATTATAAGCCACCAAGGAAATGCAAATTAAAACTACTTTGAGAATCCATCTCACTACAGTCAGCGTTCTGTTATCAAGAATACAAGTAACCACAAATCCCAGTAAACTGTGAGGGAGGGAAAGTTGTCTACCAGTGTGCAGGTGGAACGGTAAACTGCTACAGCCACTGTGGAAACCAATGTGGAGCTACCGTCTGACTCAGCTAAACCATGTCTGGATACATACATACCCAAGGGCTCCATATCCTATTAGAGAAACCTGCATTTTCATGTTCATTGATGCTTTTTCACCATAGCAAGGACATGAAATCAGTCTGGTTGTCCAGCAATTAATGAAAATATACCTGTATATGATAGAATTTCTAATTATAAAAAAATTAGGGAAAAAATTTTTCTTGGAATGGAGTCCTCTGCAGAAGGTAGCCTTGAACTATGTGTGTAACTGAGAATGACCTTGAACTCCTAATTTTCTCACTTTCATTTTCCAGTGCTTGAATTGCTTCCATGTATGCCATTTCTGGCTACATCCTCTCTGTTTGGTAATTTCTTAAAACTATACTACAAGGTTAAAAGTTTGTTTTCTGAAAGTATGCTAAGATATACTCAGGACATTAGCACCTTTTTAGCTGTTGGTTAATAAATGCCCATTCATTTCAGGTGCCAGCATATACCTTTTGGGATCGTAAAGGGAATGAAGACTCGAAGAGGCGATGTCACTTTTCTGGAAGATGTCTTAAATGAGCTTCAATCAAGGATGCTGCAGAACATGGCTTCCATTAAGAGTAAATCCTCTTTGCTCCTTTTTATATGCTTTCTTGGACTTCTGCTGAACCTGATCAAAAGTAGCTTTCATTAATTTTACATGTACTGCATTTATATAACTTTAGTCTTCTTTTTAAAGACTGGACAGCTTGATTGTTGTCAGTGTGTTGTCAAAGGGCTTGCATTTTTACATATGTCTCTATGTGTCCAAGTACACACATGCATGCATTCATATTGAGGCAAAAGGAGTTCTGAGACATTGTCCACTTCTTATCAAAAGCAAAGCAGCAGGCTCTCTCCCTGGCTAGGGTGTTCTTTGAGGCCCTCTAGCACTAGGATTGCACACACAAACCACTACTCTTACGGTTTTTGGTTTCTTTTTCTTAAAACATAGTTTCTGATTTTCATACTCAGGTCCTTTCAAGGTGTCATGCTTTTCTATTGCTGTGATGAGACACCCTAACCAGAGAAACATATAAAAGGAAGCATTTCATTTGGAGCTGACAGTTCCAGAGGTTTAGAGGTCATGGCCATCATGGTGGGGAATATGGTAGCAGACTGACAGGCATGACACTGCAACAGCAGCTGAGAGATCACATCTTGATCCGCAAGCAAGAGGCAGAGAGAGCCACCTGACACCTCCACCAACAAAGCCACATCCCCTAACCCTTTCCAAGCAGTTCCACCAGCTGAGCACCAAACATTCATATCTGAGCCTATGAGGGTTCTCTTTCAGATCACCATATTAGGCAAGCATTTTACCAATTCAGATACCTTCCAGCCCAAGTCCTTGCACTGTAAATTGGATCCAAGTAATTAAAGTTCATGTAACTATTTAATCTTCACCTTTGGAAAAACAAGTATGGGCTTTATCTATTATCTTACAAGTGATATTTATATATTTAAGAAGTTCATGTTTCTTCACTGTGACATAGGCAGGAGAACTGTTAGCCCAAATTAGGAAGGTGAAGCACCCATCATCACCTTATTTTTTGATTGTATGTTTTCACATGTTGCTCTATTATTTGTAAACAGCATGGTGAAGGTTGAAAATAACTTCTTTATATGTTTCAGCAACAAAAAAAATGGAGAACCCACAGGAAACTGCAGAGAGGGTAGGGCTGGCAGCTCTCATCATCCAGGTGTGCTATGGCTCCTTCCTCTGAGATCTCTTTGTCTGGTGTACAGCAAAAACCCAGGGTAATGATGTGCTCTCATTTTAGGACTTGAGAGGTTTACTCTTATCTGACTATCAGTTCAGTTGGGATCGTGTTTTCCAGAGTCGAGGGGACACTGGAGTCTTCCTGCAGTATACCCATGCCCGCCTCTACAGGTGAGAAGAGGGTTAGGGAAGCTTGGCCCTCCTTCCCTGGGCTGGAAATGTCCTGCTGTGCTTCAAGACCAGTGGTTGGTCTTATTTTCTGGAGTTTTGCAAAACTTCTTATTCAAAACTGGGTAAAACATGGCAGTCTTCTTATTGCTAAGCATGTATCAGTCATCTATTATGAGAAATGCTTTTGTATATTGTCTTACTTCATCCTCATAGTAACGCTGCCAGAGAATATCATGTCACCTACATTTTAAAAGACACTGAAAATAATTTGAGGAAAATGAGGATTTAAATCAATGTAAGTGTCAAAGTCTAGGGCTGTATTAAGATCAAGAATGTTACCCAAAGCTGATATTCATCACATGTAGCTATGGACCCTCTAAAATTGATCCTTTCACATTTGTTTATATTTTTGACAGTTTGGAAGAGACTTTTGGGTGTGGTTACCTCAATGATGTTAACGTTGCTTGTTTACAAGAGCCACAGTCTGTTTCAATTCTCCAGCATCTTCTCAGGTATGAGGCTTTTCTGTTATTGCCAATTCTGATACTATTAACTACATTGAAAGCGGTTTTTGCTGGCTTCTAGAGTCAATAGTTCAGAGACTGCTTCTGCCTCTAGACCGGCATAGGTGGGCCCAAAAGGAGTCTGGCTTTTGAGAACAGACTGGAATCACAGATCAAGCCAATGTTCAAGGTCAATCCTAGCCTTAAAAACATTACCACAAAATATAATGCCACAAAGGGCAGTGCATGATCTAAGCTCACTGTCTAGGAAAATAAGAGCATGATCTCTGAATAAGAGCATCCTATGAGGCTGTGTTATGACAGAGTGAGGAAAAGCCTTGCCTCTGTGCAGCTTTTCAGACACTGAGTCCTCTAATTTGCCTTGTGGCTTCAGTTCTCGATTTCCTATGCATTTGTCTTCCTAATACCACCATGAGACAGACTACACCTTGGCCTCTCAGAGATCAGAGAACAAAGTAGCAGGTATATGTCTGTGAAGATAGTTTTCCTTGATTGCCACATAGGGGTCAGTAGTACTTTTTTTTAGATAAAAAATACATAACTAATACATAAAAGAAAATAAGCCCTCCTGATTCCCTTAGCCTTAAGACTAGAGCTCACTACCTTAATAGGTAAGGTTTATTTCTTTTTCTGTTTTTGCTTAAGACTAGATCTAAGAGATATGAAGATGATTTAGAATGTCTCAGCTCTCAAGGAATTTATTTATATGAAAGAAAAATGCATATTAGTGATCAACTATACCCGGGTCTTTTTTCATGCCTTCTTAATGCCCAGGATAATTAACTTCTTAGCATGTCAGCTTCATATACAAAATGATCAGTCTGTTCTGTCATCCTTTAGGTTCGACGAGGTACTTTATAAATCATCTCAGGACCTGCAACCTAAGCACATTGTTAGTTACCTTTTAACTCTAAGGTAATTGATCTAAATCTCCCTTCTTCCTTTGCAAAATTGTTTTAAGAATGATTTTTATTCAAGTGTGTGTACTTACAGATATTCATGCTAATTTAAATTAATGAGAAACTCAGAGTCACCAATATAGGTAGGTGCTACATTGAGGAAACAATCAGTGCACTTCCTTTTGCAGTGCTTTAACACAGAGTGAGGCAGAGCTGCTTTTCTTCCTATGTTATTTGTCTCTGGTTTCTGAGTCACTGGCCTCCCTAAGTGCACCTGTTGTATGAGGCTGCCCGCCTGGGCTTTGCTCTCTGCTGAACAGAAGACAGTGTCACATGAGGAAGAAGTAAGGGACACTAAGAAACCTTTAACATTTACACAGGAGGAAACTTTATTGAATCCAGCTGACCCAGGAGCACTCAGAAAAGCAAGCATCATTGTGAACACACTATCATCAGGCAATATCCACATGCTGTTTTCAACATATATGGCAGACATTTATTTTATATGGCCACTTTTTTCAGATCTGCTGGGGCTTTTTTTTAAAGTTTATTTATAAAATAAAGTCTTTTTTCCCCATATCTCCCCTTGCTCTCCCTCTCTTCCCCAATCCCTTCTGGTCAGCCTTCAGCCTCCCTTACTCTCCCATCCCCCCATCCCCTCCCCAAAAAGGGCAAGAAGTCCCAAGGTGGATAAGCTCAGCGTCCACTCCAGACTAGTCCGATTTCCTCATCCTAATGTCAAGTCTGGGTTAGGTGTTCCTCTGGAGGGAATGGGCTCCGAAGTGTCAGTCCTTGCACAGAAACAGTCTGAACCCTCCCCTTTAGTCTATACATACTGCCCATGTGCTCAGTCATCTATCTCTGCCTGCACCTCTATTCGTTGTTGGATGTAAGTTCTGTGATGGCAGATGAGGTGGTGATTCCTCTGATTATAGGGGAAGTCCTGTCTAGGCAACACCTTCACTATTGGTTGGAGACCTAGCCAGAGACATCCTGTGAGTTCTTGGGAGGTTACCCTAGCACACAGTCTTTTTCCAACCCCACATTGGCTTTCTCTATTAAGATCTCCATATCTTCCTCTCTCTCTCTCTCTCTCTCTCTCTCTCTCTCTCTCTCTCTCTCTCTCTCTCTCTCTCTCTCTCTCTCTCTCTCTCTCTCTCTCTCTCTCTCTCTCGCTCTCTCTCTTTCTCTCTCTCTCTCTCTCTCTCTTCCACTCCTCGTTGCTCCTCTCAGTCATCTCCTTCTCTCAAATTTGTTCCCACACTTTTTTGGTTGTGGCCCCTTATGCTCCCAATTAGCTAGTAAGATCTTCTTCATTTTCTCTTCCTAAGGGAATCCCTGGATGTCTCTCTTAATTTCCTTCTGGTCCCAAGCTTTTCAGGG
>PVIH01002858.1:86949-151671 GCA_004025045.1 Sigmodon hispidus
TTTTTTTTTTTTTTTTTTTTTTTTTTTTTTTTTTTTTTTTTTTTTTTTTTTTTTTTTTTTTTTTTTTTTTTTTTTTTTTTTTTTTTTTTTTTTTTTTTTTTTTTTTTTTTTTTTTTTTTTTTTTTTTTTTTTTTTTTTTTTTTTTTTTTTTTTTTTTTTTTTTTTTTTTTACTGTTGAGTAGTACTCCATTGTGTACCACAGTTGGTTAATCCATTCTTCAGTTGAAAGGCATCGAGGTTGTTTCCAGGTTCTTGCTATTATGAATAATGCTGCTATGAACATAGTTAAGCTAATGCTTTTGGGGTGTGAATGTGCGTCCTTTGGGTATATGTCCAATAGTGGTACTGCTGGACCCTTGGGAAGATTGATTCCCAGTTTTCTGAGGAACCGCCAGAGTGGCTGTACAAGTTTACACTCCCAACAACAATAGAGGAGTATTTCCGTTGCTCCCCATCCTCTCCAGCATAGGCTGTCCTCTATGTTTTTGATCTTAGCCATTCTGACAGGTGTGAGGTGGTATCTCAGAGTTGTTTTGATTTGCATTCCTCTGATGGCTAAAGATGTTGAGCTATTTTTCAAGTGCCTTTTAGCCATTTGTAATTCTTCTGTCGAGAATTTCCTTTTTAGTTCTGAACCCCATTTTTTAATTGGGTTATTTAGGGTTTGGGGGCTCTAGTTTCTTGAGTTCTCTATATATTTTAGAAATTAGTCCTCTGTCAGTTGTAGGGTTGGTGAAGATCTTTTCTCATTCTGCAGGCTGTTGGTTTGTCTTATTGACAGTGTCCTTGCCATATAGAAGCTTCTCAGTTTCAGGAGGTCCCACTTATTTTTCTTAGTCTGTGCTACTGCTGTTATATTTAGGAAGTGGTCACCTGTGCCAATGCATTGGAGGGTATTTCCCACTTTCTTTTCTATCAAGTTCAGTGTGGCTAGGTTCAGTGGTTGAGGTCTTTGATCCACTTGGATTTGAGTTTTGTGCAGGATGATAGGTTTGGATCTATTTGCATTCTTCTACACACTACCATCCAGTTATGCCAACACCATCTGTTGAAGATACTTTTTTCCATTGGATATTTTTGGCTGCTTTGTTGAAAATCAGGTGTTCATAGGTGTGTGGATAAATGTCAGGGTCTTCGATTCAATTCCATTGATTCATTCACAAGTCTGCTTTTATGCCAGTACCAGGCTGTTTTTATTACTATAGCTTTATAGTATAGCTTTAAGTTGGGGATGCTGGTGCCTCCTAAAGTTCTTTTATTGAGCAAGACTGTTTTGGCAGTCCTGGCTTTCCTGTTATTCTATATGAAGTTGAGTACTATTCTTTCAAGGTCTGTAAAAAATTGGGTTGGGATTTTGGTGGATATTGCATTAAATCTTTAGATTGCTTTTGGTAAAATTGCCATTTTTACTATGTTTATTCCACCTATCCAGGAGAATGGGAGGTCTTTCCATTTTCTGTATCTTCTTTTATTTCTTTCTTCAGTGACTTTTAGTTTTTGTCAAAGAAGTCTGCTACTTCTTTGGTTAGAGTTACCCCAAGATATTTAATGCTATTTGCAGCTATTATAAATGGTGATGTTTCTCTTCTTTCTCAGCCCTTTTATCTTTAGTGAATAGGAGGGCTATTGATTTTTTTTAGTTAATCTTATACCCTGCTACATTGCTGAAAGTGTTTTATGAGCTGCTGGAGTTCCCTGGTAGAATTTTGGGGGTCACTTATGTAAATGATTATCTCATCTACAAATCGAGATAGTTTAATTTCTTCCTTTCTGATTTGTATCCTCTTAATCTCCTTTCGTTCTCTTATTGCTTTAGCTAGAACTTCAAGAACTATATTGAACAGGTAAGGAGAAAGAGGACAGCCCTGTCTTGTTCCTGATTTTAGTGGGATTTTTGCCCATTTAGTTTGATGTTGGCTGTCGGCTTGCTGTATATTGCCTTTATTATATTTAGGTATTTTCCCTGTATTCCTGATCTCTCTAGGACTTTTATCATGAAGGAATGTTGGATTTTGTCAAAGGCTTTTTCTGCATCTAATGAGATGATCATGTGGCTTTTTTCTTTCAGTTTGTTTATATGATGGATGACATTCACAGTTTTTCGTATGTTAAACCATCCCTGCATTTCTGGGATGAAGCCTACTTGATCATGGTGGATGATTTTTTTCATACGTTGTTGAATTCAGTTTACCAGAATTTTATTGAGAATTTTTGCATCGATGTTTATGAGGGAGATTGGTCTGTAATCCTCTTTGTTGCATCTTTGAGTGGCTTGGGTATCAGGGTGATTGTGGCCTCATAAAAAGATTTTGTCAATATTCCTTCAGTTTCAACTGTATGGAACAGTTTGAGTAGTATTGGTATTAGTTCTTCTTTGAAAGTCTGGTAGAATTCTGCACTAAAGCCATCTGGTCCTGGGCTTTTTTTACTTGAGAGTCTTTTAATAATAGCTTTAATTTCCTTTGGGTTATGGGTCTGTTTAGGTCTTTAATCCGATCTTGATTTAATTTTGGTAATTGGTACCTGTCCAAAAAGCTGTCCATTTCTTATAGGTTTTCCAGTATAGATTTTCAAAGTATGACCTGATAATTCTCTGTATTTCCTGAGTGTCTGATGTTATGTCCCCCTTTACATTTCTGATTCTGTTAATTTGGATTCTCTCTCTTCCCCCCCTCCCTCCTTCCCTCCCTCCCTCCCTCCCTCTCTCTCTCTCTCTCTCTCTCTCTCTCTCTCTCTCTCTCTCTCTCTCTGCTGTTTGGTTAGCTTGGATAAGGATTTATCTATCTTGTTGACTTTCTCAAAGAACCAATTCTTTGATTCATTGATTCTTTGTTTCATTTGTATTGATTTCAGCTCTAAGTTTGATTATTTTCTGCCATCTACTCCTTCCAGGGAGTTTGCTTCTGATTGTTCTAGGGCTTTCAGCTGTGCTGTTAGGTTCCTTGTGTGGAATTTCTCTAGATTTTTCAAATAGGCATCTAGTGCTATGAATTTTCCTCTCAAGACTGTTTTCATTGTGTTCCATAAGTTTGGGTATATTGTGGATTCATTTTCATTAAATTCTAGGAAGTCTTTGATTTCTTTCTTCTTTCATGACCCAGGGGTGGTTCAGTTGAGTGATGCTTAGTTTCCATGAGTTGGTAGGCTTTCTATGATATTTGTTGTTGTCGAACTCTAACTTTAGACTATGATATAAGGAATTAATCCCATTTTTTTTTTGTATCTGTTGATATTTGCTTTATGGCCGAGTATGTGGACAATTTTAGAGAAAGTTCCATCAGGTGCTGAGAAATCTGTATATTCCTTTGTGTTTGGGTGGAAGGTTCAGTATGTATCTATTAAATCTATTTGGGTCATAACTTCTGTTAGATCCCTATTTCTCTGTTGAGTTTCTGTCTGGTTAACCTATCCAAGGGTGAACATGGGGTATTGAAGTCTCCTAATATTAGTGTGTGAGGTTTCATAGGAGGTTTAAGCTTTAGTAGTGTTTCTTTTACAGATGTAGGTGCCCTTATGTGGGGGGCATAAATATTCAAGATTGAGACTTCGTCTTGGTGGATTTTTCCTGAGATGATGTCTGTCCTGGTCTCTTTCAGTTGATTTTAGTTTAAAGTCTATTTTGTTAGATATTAGGATGGCTTGTTTCTTAGGGCCATTTGATTGGAGAGTCTTTTCCCAACCCTTTACTCTGAACTTGTGTCTGTCTTTGAAGTTGAGGTGTGTTTCTTGTATGCAGCAGAAAGATGGCTTCTGTTTTTGTATTCATCGTGTTAGGGTATATCTTTTCATAGGTGAATTGAGACTATTGATATTAAGGGATATTAATGACCATGATTGTTATTTCCTTTTATTTTTGGTGGTAGCTTCTGTGTATTTCCTTTTTGGGGGAGGTTTCTTCTGTGGGATTATTGATTTGTTTGTGGTTTCATGTGTGTTTCCTTAGGTTGGAGTTTTCCCTCTAGGGCTTTTTGTAGAGCCAGATTTATGGATAGGTATTGTTTAAATCTGGCTTTGTCATGAAATATCTTGTTTACTCCATCTATGGTGATTGATAGTTTTGCTGGGTACAGTAGTCTGGGTTGGCATCCATGCACTTTTAGTATCTGTATAATGTCTGACCAGGACCTTCTTGCTTTCATTGTTTCCATTAAATAGTCAGATGTTATTCTAATGGATCTGCCTTTATAGGTAATTTGGCCCTTTTCCTTTGGAGTTCTTAGTATTTTGTCTTTGTTCTGTAGGTTTAGTGGCTTCATTATTATATGGTGAGCAGACTTTTTCTGTGGGTCTAGTCTATTTGGTGTTCTGTAGGCTTCTTGTATCTTTATAAGTATTTCCTTCTTTAAGTTGGGAAAGTTTTCTTCTCTGATAGCGTTGAATATATTTTCTGTGCCTTTGAGCTGGTGTTCTTCTCCTTCTTCGATTCCAATTAATCTCAGGTTTGGCCTTTTCATGGTATCCCAGATGATGCCAATTGTTGTTTGGGCAGGGGGTAGCCTAAGGCTGTGTTTTGCTGGAACTTGGCCTTGGGGGTGCTCTGCTAGCTTTCTTTAGTTTAGGGTGTTGCTGGGCGTAGTTGGTGTGTGTGTGTGTGTGTGTGTGTGTGTGTGTGTGTGTGTGTGTGTGTGTGTGTGTCGGAGAGTAGTAAGGTCTCCTCTTGGCCTGAGGGACAGGATGACGCTCACCTCTTAGTCAGCTGTGTGTCCAGAGTCTCAGCTGGTCCTGTGTAGTTGCCAGATCTGCTGTTTTCAAACACACATACATTGCTCTCCAAGTCAGGGACATGGAAGAATGCATAACTTATATTAGCTTATGTTTAAAAAGTAACGACATGGGAAGTCCAAGACAAATAAGGTTATTTGTAAAATTGTTCTCTTAAAGGAAAGTTAAACAGGCTAAATCCACAACTGGGTTCCTGCCTGGGCTTTAAGTGACCTCCAGGTGTATTAACAGCTATAAAGTCCAGCTAAAGTTCAGTCTCTTTGAATGTAAGAGTTTCATAAAATTGGTATCACCACATTCGTTTGGGTATCTTTGGAGGTCATCAGATCCTCTGATGCTGTAGTTGCAGGCAGTTGTGATCAGCCTGACATAAGTGCTGGAAATCAAACTCAGGTCCTTTGAAAGAGCAGCATGTACTGCTCTGAACTGCTGAACCATGCCTCTGGCCTCTCTATTTTCTCTCTTTCATCTAATCTCATAAGTAAATCCCTTGCCCTAAAAATTGCTTTTTCATTGCTTTTATTGGGTAACATAAGGTGGAATCATAGGAATTGACAATGGCAAGTGTAGTTATAACACAATGTCATGTGTAGTCCTAAAAATGGGTATATGAGCTGTTCACTCAGCCCAGCTTTGAGGGATCAGTAGTAAGAAGCAGGTGATAATCAAACAGCTAAAGGGATGAGAAATGATGAGGCCAAGCCTTTGGCCTTAGACAGTTTTCAGAGTAGTTGGGTCCTTGTTTTAAGCAGAGACACAACCAAATCCCTTATAGCTATGGGAGCAAATGATGTAGGAAGTAAATCAGTGATGCTGGTTAATATTTGATGGTGATTTAAATGCTCTAACTATTTACTGACAGGGAATACTTTTTCTTGATTATACTTTTTACCTTATCTCCCAAGATTTTGTTTTGAGAAAGGGTCCCAGTGTGTAGTCCAGGCTAACCTGGGACTCTTTAACCTTTCTGCTTCTGTTTCCTGACTACTACAGCCCTATCCCTGTCTCCCTCAGATTTAAATAAGTGTGCTGTTTTCCTACTTCCATATAAAGGCAAAGCCAAAATGTCTAGTAAATATCACTTATAAATCATATGCATTTCACGGGCCGCACCTTAATAGAAAAGGTACTTCAAGGAGTGTCCAGTAGAATAACTCATCTATTCCACCTCAGACACAGGGAAAAAGGGAATACTTTTAAAAGCCGTCTATATAAGGAAATTCTACTTGTTAGAAAGGCATGTCCTATTTCTATAAAACAGTGAAATCAAAATCTTAAAAACTTGCCATTTGGTAGAAACAGAACTAAAATCTACAGCTTGAGTTTAAAGTTTTACTTTATTACAAATAAATGCATTTATTTCAACTTTTATAGCTTCAGATAGCCTCTTTAGTGATTCTAGGCTTTTCCTTAAAGTTAAGTGTTGGATTAGGTATCAAACTCATGAAACAGGAAATTACTATTGGTCCTCAATGTGATTTCTCTCTTTCTTGTTTCAGTCACCTTGCAGCTATGGCACATAAAACACTCCAAGTGAAAGACAGCCCTGCTGATGTGGCTGGGGTATGTTACACTGAATGTTAATCTCTATATAACCCCTTGGCAGCTGAAATTAATATTATAAAATGTTAGTACTAAGTCTTAGGACTTTTTCTGAAATATCTTCTGTTAACTACAGCAGTATACTTTGTAATTTAGTTAATACGTAGAATTGGGCTCTAATAATCAGTTTCAATTATTTCCTAAAATAGTAGAGTATCAAATGTATCTTCTTCCATCAGGCATTCAAGTGACAAATTCTTCCACTCCCATTGCATACCCTTTCTATGCTATCCTTTCTGAAAGAGATGCTAGAATGTTTCTCCTTGCCTAGAGTATGCAAAGAACTATCAAGTGGAATTCCTACTTTAAATTAAAATTACTTCTAAAAGCATTTTTTTTTTTTGCTTATTGCTAGCATATTATTGAACATGTAATCATTCTTTATTTTGTAGGCCAGACTTCAGCTTTTCAAAGCTGTCCGTTCTGTCCTGGCTAATGGAATGAAGCTTCTTGGAATTACACCTGTATGTAGAATGTAATCTCTAATTAAAAGTATGGGTTTTTTCAGTGCCAAACCAGTTCTTGTTATCAGATGCCTTACTGTTGAAAATAGAACTGAAAGTGTTATTGTGTGCCAGAATAGAACTGGAGCGGGAGGGCCTTGTTTACAGACCAAGTTTCTCTGAGTAGCTGCAGTAGCTACCTTGGAACTTGTTCTGTAGACCAGGCCAGCTTCAAACTGCCTGCTTCTGCCTTGGGTGTGCACTGCCACCATCTGACCAGACTATGTATTTTTAGACAGTAACATTAGCTTATTTAATCTTTACTCTTAAAATGTGTGTTTACTCATAGTAAGTATTCAAACATGGAAGAAACTAAGTTTAGTCTTTTTTAAATTTCAAATCTTGTCATATAACTGGGACAAAAGACTGTAACGTTTAAATTCTGGCCTTAAGTCATTTTTCTAGAATATATGTGAATGTATGTACACATATATGTGTGTGTATTTAAATTGTGTTTGATTCAGAGACTGAGCCTGGAACCTTGTGCATACTAGGCAAGGGCTCTACCACTGAGCTATATATAGCCCTCCCCTTTTTGCTTTTCATATTGAAGGAGAATCTCATGTAAATTGCCCAGGTTGACTTTGAACTCATATCCTATCAGGCCTTGAATCTGTGATCCTACTGGCTTCACTCAGCTTGAGTTACAGGTCTGCACAAGACCCTTTTTTTCAATTTCCTATTGTTGCTTGGGGGAGACAATTTCACTTGAAAGATAGAGGACAACATTTGGATGTTAGTTCCCTCCTTCTATTGTGGGTTCCAACTCTTAAACTTAGGGTGTCAGGCTCAGGTTATACACATAAGTACTTGTACCCACTGAGACATCTTCCTTTTTTTTTTTAATCAAAACAGACATAGTTTGTGTAACCCCAGTTGGCGTGGAACTCACTATGTAGACCAGGCTGACTTGTACTCAGAGATGACTTGTGAGTGCAGAAATTAAGGAAAAAAAAATTTTTTTAATTCTTCTCATATATATCTCCCAACCACAGTTTCCACTCCCTCCAGTCTCTGCCCCTCCACCTCCCTGTAAGGATTCCTGGCATTCCACCTAGCTGAGCCACCTCTGGCCCAGGTGGGATGCACCTTGCCCGGAGGCACGCTCCTGGGTGTGGCTACGTAAACCCTGTGGACCCACGAAGCACACCCGTACATACTAACAAGTACACACTAAGAAGGCCACACACTAGAGTTTATTTAAGAGAAGAGTCCCAGGCGGGTGAAGAGGCAGAGGAGCGAGACAGAAGTCAGGGGACAGAGAAGAAAAGGACCAGAGCACATGCTCACAGTCGCTTTTAAGGGAAGTGGTATGGGTCATGGGTCCAGGGAGGTGCTTCCTTCGCAGTGCTGCAGGGTTTATGTAGCCATGCCCAGGGGCGTGGCTCCATGCAAGGTGCATCCCACCTGGGCCGGAGGTGGCTCAGCAAGGTGGAGTGCCAGGAATCCTTACACTCCCTCCAGGAAAACAGCAAGCCTCCCAAGGGCTAGGCACATACCATCATCAAGGCTGAATGAGGCAACCCACTAGGGGGAAAAGAGACCCACAAGCTGGCAAAAGAGTCAGAGATACCCCTACTCTCACTGTTAGGAGTCCCACAAGAACACCAAAACCATACATATGTGCAGAAGTCAGACCCCTACAGGCTCCATCATGACTCACAGAATTATAGGGGATTCAGACAGGGACACATAAGAGCTTGTAGAAATTATTCTTATAACTGAGATAACCTCCTGTTTTCATCAAATGGTTGATGAAAGGTGGTTGCCAATTTTATTTTAATTGTAGTTAGTTCCTAGAACAAATATAGGGATCTCCTGTATTTGTAAGTAAAGTAAGCATCTCTTTGGCAGGATATCAGAAAACTACTGCTAGTGAGACCATACCTCAGACTTACCTTTAGCTGAAATGTACTAGTAACAAACTATGTGAGATCAGGGACATACACATCTAAATAGCAAGTAGTTACAGTACATTGAATTCAGATTTTCTGTCAAGTGTAGACCAGCATTAAGGAATAATTTGCAATGGAGTTTTGGCTTCCATGTATCTCCATATAGACAAGGTAGTTTGTCTGACTTGATTTAATAATAGGAGTTTAATTTAGGTAACAGTAAATACTATGTTTGATAACTATCACCATCTTCTGCCAGAATTTCTATTTGGCCTGCTACATTTAATCTAAATGTTATGTAGTTCATTGTAAGTGATCTGATAATTTTCTACTTACAGTACTACTGACCCTCCTATAGCAAACCAACTGTGGAGTTAACATGTACACTTGGGATGATCATGTACACCTGGGAATGATCATGAACATGTTTTACTATCTACTCTTTTTCTCCACTTCTTCAGAGAAACTTGCTCTTCAGACCACCGAGTATTTCAGTGTTGAGTGAAACTATACAGGAGCTAAGCCTTCAAAAATACAGTTCTTTGAAAAGACTTACTAACTGTAATCCTTCCCAGAAGTTCTTTTTTTGCTCAAGGCTTGTAAGAATTAGATTATAACTATTATTTTCAAACAAAACCCTTATTTGTTAAATTTTCATACATAGAAGAAAAACATATTAATGTTTTTGCATTATCATAGTGATCGTATCCATAAAACAAAGTTAACTACACAAAAGTGATATAAATAAATTTATTGCTGGATTTCCCCATTAACATTATAGAAATATTTTAAAACCACTGAAAGTTCACAAGTTGAGAGCCCAACAGGTAACCATACTTTATAAAAAAGAAAGTATAAAAGAGACTTAGAAAAATTTCTGAAAAGTATATCAGCTAACAGCAAAGAAATATGAACCATACCGTAAATGGCACAAATCTAGCACTGACGTTCTCAGTCATTACCCGACAGAAGTCAGTGTCTGAGCTATGAAACAGACTCTGTTTTAGACGTTACACACTGAGTTTTGTTCCGAACTGTCCTGTCATTCTTCATTTTGATAAGAGAAGCTAGATTTTTTTTAATATTTATTTTTATTTTATGTGAATTGGTGTTTTGCCTGCATGTATAACTGTGTAAGGGTGTCAGATCCTGGAATTACAGACGACAGTTGTTAGCTGCCATGTGGATGCTGGGAATTGAACTCAGGTCCTCCAGAAGAACAGTCAGTGTCTTAACTGCTTTTACAGGGACAAAGTGCTACCCATTAATTGGACAACATGGAAGGTTTGCCCTCCTTCCCTAGTCCCTGAACAAGAGAGCAGTGTGTACAGAATTGGCTTTGGCACTTTAACCTCAGACACTGTCTTACACCTTCTTGATTGAATATTGTAATTTCACCTGATGGCCTGACCCTGTATTGTCACCTCTGTGCTGTGTGTACATTACACACACACACACACACACACACACACACACACACACACACACACACATTCTGATACCATGTCAACTACATGTTCTGTGTACATAATATACATTCTCATTCATATTCTCTCTCTCTCTCTCTCTCTCTCTCTCTCGTCCTTCCTTTTGAAATAATACAGCTTGACACCAAACATACTGTTTTAGCATTTCACTCACTCAATTTTCTTCTTGATTCTTATGTCATTCAGTTAATTTGTTGATACCGGTTAAGCTACCATCTGGGGTTGACTTAAGGCTATAATTTATTATCAACAGCTTAGTCATTAAGGAATATCTTAAGATTCAGATCACACACCAATGATTCTTTCTTTTGAAGTTGCTTCTTGTTGAATGGATGTAGTGTCTTGTCGGGGTAAGCCATAGAGATATATGGAGACACACACAAGAAGAGCTCCCATTGCAAAGAAAAGTGCTGAAAAGAGAGAAGGAAAAATAACCTTTTCCTTTAAACTATAAAACAATGAATTTTAAAAAACATTCTTATGTATGTGTACATGTTCATGTGTGTAGAGTTCATGTGAATACATACAGGAGCCAAAGGACAGCCCTGGGCATTAACCTTAGGAATGCCATCCATCTCTTTTTAGGTGGGGTCTTCTCATTTGCTTGGAGCCCACCAACTAGGTTAGACTGCATAGCCAACAATTCCTGGGTTCCTGTCTCCAGCTCCCCAGTGCTAGCCTTGTAAACACTTTATCAATTAGCCATCTCCCCAATCCTAAAAAATCTCTTTAACTGTAGATCGCATGTGTGTTGTTTTATGAAAGTTTGTCTATTCTAAGCAAAAAAAAAAAAAAAAAAAAAAAATTAGAGGGAAAAGATAAATATCAAAGGAGTAATAACACACTTCTCAAAACAAGTAAGCCGTCTGTCTTAGACTCCTCCAACAAAGGGATATATTAGCTTTCCTGTAAGACACATAGTGAAAGGAAATAAAAAAGCTTAGTGTAAAAGATAATTACACAAAATTCAGCTTTCAAAAACGAGTAATTTAAACCACTGAAAATTTCTGGATAGGTAATAAAGTGACTATTGCGTTTCCTGCTACACTTGCCTCTTTTTCAAGTTAACTCCTGAAAATTAGGGTGCATAAAGCTTGTAAGGGCTAAAGTGCATGTTGCACAAACCTGAAAAGCTGAAGCTGAGCATGTACACAGAGCTGGTACATGTGCAGCCTCAGTACTGGGAGGAGGACAGGGGCAGAGACAAGCTGCCTGCGGCTCTCAGGGCAGATCAGTGAATGGGCCTGTCTCCAAATGAGGAGAGCAACTGACCCAGACATCCATCACTGACCCACATGGACCCACACACTAAAGAGAAAAAATCAAAAACAAAAAAATCATAATAATAAACTTCACATGTAGACATTATATAAATAAATGCTAATGTCAGAACTGTATACTTGAGTTAAAACTGAACCATATTCTGTACACAATATTCAATAGCCTAGTAGTAATAACTTTTAAAATTGGCATGTTGGTAGCTAGGCATGGTGGTACAAGCCTGCAATCCCAAGACAGGATATTCAAGAGCTTAAGGTTAGTACCTTTGTAGTGAATCTGAGGCCAGTCTGAGCTATATAAGATAGCCCCTAAAATGAATGTAAAGAAATAGCACCAAGCCTCAGTTTTAGTTCACCTATAGTAAGAGACCAGCTTTGAATTAAAGAGACAGGTTTATATCTTAATATCTTAATGGTTAGCTGACAGATTCCTAAAACAGAAATATTCTGTGGTGTTACCAAGTTTTTCTCAGGAGCAAAGACACAGGATTATGTTACATATAAGGATAGATTAGAACTACAATTAAAAGTTTACCCAAATCAGGTGAAAGGAACATCTAAAATGCTGTGGTTGGCCTTGTACAACCTCCTTGTTATTTGCTAGAGACTTTTGCAAGCAATCACCTGAGAAAACCCAGGAGACCAATGACATTATTTACACTTGGCAGAAGTGTGAGACATGGTTATATAATTTCCCCAAATTACAGAGGACCAATGTACAACAATTCACCCAAGATGTCCTGTATCTACCACTTACAAGAACAAGGCCTTCAGTGCTCAATAGCTTTTTTGATAACAGAGTGGTCTTCTCAACATCACCTAGAACCAGTACTCTTCAGACCTAAGCTCAAGGCATTAAAGTGCTGGTTAGTCACCTCACATAGCTGCAAAGCACAGAATAAACTGTAACAATAATAAGAACTGAAGCAGATCGTGAAGAGATGGGCCCTTCCATGGTGACAACTTCTATAAACTATGACATACTTATCTGTAATCCAAACAGTATCATGGAAGCAATGGTGGAGAGAAGAATGGCCGCTGCTGCAGAGAAGCCTTTCATGATGTTGTCTGTGTACTTGACCACAACAGAGGTGTAGAGTCCTCCAACACTAGCAAGGACTTGAGATACAGAAAAAAATAAGATCTTAATACTGAATAATTAAAGCATTCCATAATATTGAGGTTCTTTTCATTCCCAGAGATGAGAGCTAATTTACCTAGGATAAGGAGAACAGTTTTCTTCACAAAGTCATCTGAGAAGCTGTACTGAAGCTGAGTAATAGCTCCTGTACAGCACTTTCTCAGATCTCAGAAAGACTACTCCACTACTAAAGCAGACAACACTTGTTACTAACACTACAGTATTTCATTGTGAGGGTAAAATTTCTTAGAGACAGCAAGTCAGGAAAAACAAAAGTACATACTCTGAACTGGTATACCATCACTATATCAGAGGATTATTTCCAAAATGCTGTGCCTTGGCAGACATATAATTTAAGAAATAAAATAAAAAGGGAAAGGAATCTTAGACCTTTTATTCATGATACTTACAGATGACAAACCAGACACAATATGTGTAACCATAGAAAAATCCTTTTTCTTTAATTTCAGCTCCGTCCGACAAGTAGGTACCAACTAACGTCACAATGATCCCTGACAAATACATTTGAATGTTTCTCACCCAAAGGGAAGTGTCTGAACTCTTTAAAACTTTTTCAAAATAAACTCCTAAAAAAAAAAAGACATGGAAATATTAAAGATATTTGAATTAACTAATACTATTTCATTAACATACCCCAAGTGCATGATTTGTGGAATATTTTTAATATTAGTTAAGTATGTTTATGATGTTGTTTATGACATAATATATTAAACATTACCAAACTGCTTTTACAAAACATATAGATTAATAATTATAAGGAAACTCCATTAACTACATTGACAGAAGGTTGTTAAACAATCAAGAACAGTTTTCCCTTTAGATCACCAAAACTCCCTACTCCCTAATGCCAATAAATGGCTGTCTATGACTATCTGTAGAGCTACACTATTAGAGTGAATTATCCTACTACACCCTTTATATATGTAGGGATAAACGTACCTTACTGTGCAAAGTAACTATACCATTACATGGTTGATGACTTTTCAATGACATAACCAAAATAAAATTAAATACAACTTTCTGAGTAAAGCTTTTCTCTTTTGAAGCAGGTCTACAGACAACACCATATGTCCTGTGAACTACTAACTAGGTATTAAATTTGTGTGTTATGTATTTTTCCCAGGATTGGAGGGATAGGGCACAAAAAATGTTTTCTTCTCAGAGAAAAGGGAGTAAAAAAATGCTTTTGTCTCTAAAAAGTCAAATGTCATATTTCAAGTTTCAAAGTTAGATGAATGGATGTTGAATGGGGACATTGGAGATTTTATTTAAAGCCACTGTATCAGCTAGAGGCGTGGGAACTTTTATTTACCAACTAAAAGGTATAATTGAAAATAAAATTTTTATATTAATCTCTATTTTTGAGATAGAGATGTGGCCCTGGCTAGCCTAGAACTCAATATGTAGACCAGCCTGACCTTGAGTCTGCCTGCCTCTACCTCTCAGGGCCTGCCACCATTCCTGGCAAAAATAAGATTGATTTTGATGAGACTATGTTGGAAAGAGCCAGACCAACATAAAATGGCTGTGAAAATTTCCAACTTAGACTTTTGTCTGGAAAAAGCATTTAAGTGACCTGTTACTTAAGCACAGGAAAACTATTAAACCACCTTCTGTTTCCTCAATTGTAAACTGAGAGGCTGAACTAAATAAGATATCACATATAAGCATTTAACTGTTCAAAGATATTACTGAAAATCAAAAGAATATTTTTTGGTGATTACAATTTTGTTCCTAATTTGTTGAATCTTAAGAGTAAAAGGTTACCATGTACTATGGTTAATTAAGTATATTCCTAAATTTAGCCTTTCCTCTTTTCCTATGAAACATCTTACTTATACACAATATTTTATTTCTATGTCTTTTCTGTTTTCCTAGTTTAAAAAGTCACTCTTGAAATAGGCAGAAATGAAGAGATACAAATATCACTAATATATTCTTTACTTAAAAGCTCTTGAGTTCATACCTGTTGGAGCTATTTCTGCAACACATTTCATTTCTTACATTAAGATTCATATATTTCTTATCTTTTCTTAATTCATTAGAGGAATGATTGTCCCTAATATGACTCCATACTTTCCTGTTTTCTTGATGTTTTTGGCTGTTCTTCTTTGATATTATGTTTGCTAAGGTACACTTCACCCACCTCCTCTTTCTATTCCATAGCTCCTAGTCTGTTGAAGCAAAGGAAGAACTTGAGATTATAGATACAAGACACTTCAACCCGGTATTTTTGTCCTATGGCAGCAGAGACAAGCTTGAAAATAGTGATATTTTGGGGAAATGGGAAGCACTTGTGACCCCCTTGAAGGCTAATTTTCTTCACTGTCAGGGGCCTTTCCATTAACTTTTTTTTAAAATTGTTGGCTAAACTAAGACGGTCAAGCATAACAGAAGTATAATCTTGACTGCATTCTGAAGACTACACTGAGTTCAATGAATCACATATTTACGGGGGGGAGAGGCAGTGACACAAACAAAGTAAGAGATTAAAGCCTTAATGGAAATAAAATGTTAGGGCAAATCAGGGAAATGAGATGCAGTCTTTATAATTCAGTGTTCAAGGAAGAAAAAGACAGTTACAGCATGATAAAACAGTGCTTTCACAGCTTACCTGCAAATCCGGAGCACAATACAGCAATAGCTATTGCACCAAAGCCTAATAATGGATTCTGCTCTACCTGCAATTGGAAGTTTTTAAAAGTTACTCTTAGTAACTGCAACTGAATTAATCCAACAACAGTCCAAACAGATGACTAGAAATCATATATCATGTTGCCAGGCCTGCTGATTCTTGAACATAAGAATTTTATATAGTTGACCTGCTTATTAATTTCAATTTCTGCTTCTACTCTGAACTAAAGTATTAGCCCTTATAGTTCAACTTACTCTCTTACCACATTTTGAATAAAGTACTCACTTTTGAGGCTACACACTTTACTCAATTTTTATCAAAAACTTAAACAGTTCTGTGTATTAGAATCATTGTTATATACTAAGCATATAAGGAAGTAATAATACACACCTCAACTTCATGTACTCAGGAGAGAATGTGTGTGTGTGTATGTACAGTAAAACAGAGATAAATGCCAATAGATGTATGTATATGGTACCCAAACCTCAGCTCTAGTTTTCTTTCTTCCCTAAACTAACTCTCAAGAGCTTCATCTGCCATCCTGAAAATGAATATTACCTCAGTACTATCACTGGAATTAGAAGAGTATTGAAACACATGGCTGTACTATAATAAGGATATGATACCTTGTTCAAAAGCAGAAAGCCGAATGTCAGGAGTACCTGAGATATACATAAAGCATAGCCTAAAATGTCTGGTCATCAATGAAAATTGAGAACATTTCAGTCCTGGAACATGTAAGGGTTTTAATGTGATTTTTGATTATTGTTCAAGTTATAGCCTTTAATCTCAGAATTTTGCAAACAGGAACCTGGTATATACCAGTATAACAAAATGCAAAAGAAACTGAAATTTGGAAAGCCAGGTCTAAAAGTCCAAGCTCCAACCATGCATAAAATCTTGAAATACACTTAATCTAATTCTTAACCAAAAAAGTAACCCAGTATGACAAGGTAGTGAGGAATGAATGTACGCAAAAACTCCTGTCCACATGGGGGATACTCCACAAAAGACAATATTCTCCTCTGACAGGATAAGTTTAAATGCAAATATTTGTTTAGTATAAACTAGCTACATGAGAAATTCATAACAAGTTGTACTTACATAATAACATCAATGGTATATAGCCAATTAAAAAGATAAGTGCTGTGGCTTATGCTCACTGTTAATAAAAAGCTGACTGGCCAATACCTATACCTGAGCAGGAAGAGACCAGGAGAATTCTGGGAAGAGGAAGGGCAGACTCATATTCACCAACAACACAGAGAAGCAAGATAAGAATGCTGTACTTAGAAAAGGTACCAAGCTAAAGAGATAAAAATTATGGGTTAATTATAGGTTAACTAGTGTAAGAGCTGGTTGGCAACAAGCCTGAGCTACTGACCAAGCATAATATTAAGCCTCAGTGTGTTTGAGAGTGGCTGTAGGACAAGAAAACTCCATTTACAGATAAACTCCCCCAGAACTGACCATATGCTGACTCAGCAGATCCCTATTAAAAACAAAGGAGTAATATCAAGTTATGTCTGATACTATTCAGATAGCATGTATAAATAGCTTCAAGTTTTCAGTTATAGTGTGAAACAATGGCAGGACAATACAGATAAAAGTAATATACCAGGCAGTGTTGAGCTAGGGATCAAGTTCTCAAGAAACCAGACCATAGAAATAAAAGGAGTTTACAAGTGGATACATGGATAAACAAGACTTTATTCTAGAAAAATAAATGTTTTTTTTAAAAAAGAAAGAAAAGGAGTTTAAATTGGGAAGAGGACACCTGAAGAGTAGGGATGTGACATTACCCTTAAATTCATCCTATGAAGTTAGTATTTTCATTGTTATGACATGTACAATAAGGCATATAGCACTCTAGGAAAAAAAAAAAAACTGCTGAAGTCAGTGTTGAAACCTTTACATAAAGGGCTATTGCTGTACTATTTTCATATCAATGTCAGAACACTCCTCCACTGCCCATATTACCAGAGACGTAGTTGAAGAAGAAGGAAAACTGGGAAGAGAAAAACCTTACTCAGCATTTCCCCCCCAAAAAAGGCTAAAGAAAATCTAAAAGTTCCAGTGACATGAAGAAGCCTGTACAGTTTAGTCACAGATTAGCTACTAATTATCTTTGGGCAAGTTACCTCACCTGTGTGGACTTAAATTTTGTGGAGGTTTAAATGAGAATGCCCTTGAGGGGCTGTGGTGGAAATGTTCTCTGTATGCTGTAAATAAAGGACTGTTTTGGCCTATGTAGAGCACCGTAGAAGTGGGTGGAGAATCAGAGGACAGGCAGGTAGGAGAAGGGTGGAGTTAGTCAGTCTCCATCCGACCCCCGAAGAAGAATCATGTAAGGAACACAGGTGAGCTGTGGGCCGAGCCACGTGACAGACAGATTAATGGAAATGGGTTGAACTAAGATGAAAGAGCTAGCCAGTAATGTGCTTAAGATATGGGCCAAACAGTATAAAGTTAATATAAGCATGTGATTCATTTCTTTGGGGGTCTGGGGAGACCTTCTACAACAAGGGGCTCAGATATTTAACTACTTAGTCCTCTGTCACTAACAATGTCTGTGTAGATTTAGACATGGCTTTGCTGTAGGAAGTATGTCACTGGGGAGAGGCCTTAGGGCTTCAAAGCCATGTGTCATTCCTAGTTTGCTGTTTTGTGTTTGTGGTACAGAGCCCTCCAGCTTCTGCTCCAGCCACACTTCTCCATGACTACTGGTCCAGCATCACCTACTCTAACTGTGACCTGTAAGCCCAAAGAAACTCCTTCTATAGGTTGCCTTGGTCACGATGTTTTATCACAGCAATAGAAAGGTTACTAATATGGTGTATTGTTACTCATGTTTTTAAAAAGGCATATACTTAAGGGTATGTTCTATCACTAATATGTTTTAACGTTTTCCTCTTAGAAACAGAAAGCCAATCATATTAGCTACTTTTCTATTGCTGTGGTAAAATATCATGAACGAGGCAACTAAGAGAAGTGTGGATTTCCTTTGGTCTTAAGCTGTTTCAGAAGGATAAGAGTCCATAACCATCACAGTACGGAAAGCAGCAAAGTAGACATAGCAGCAGAAACAGCTGAGAGTTCACATCTTAAACCAAAAGCACCAACCCTGTAGAGGGAATTGACCTGGAAACAGTGCACGGCTTTTAAAACCTCAAAGCAAGTTTCTAGTAGCAGTGCACTTCCTCCAGCAAGATCTCATCTCCTAAGCCTCCCTAAACAGCATCACCAGCTGAGGACCAAAAGTCAAGTGTATGGTCTACAAGGGCATCCATTTAAACCACAACACCATAGTAAGTATTATGATCCTCAATAACTGTAACACTAAGGAAGAAGGCCCACCTATAAAGCAAAGTATGTTTTATATTAAAAGTACTGCACATTCATCAAAGTGCTGTAAGAGAAGGGTTTCCTTTTTATCGACGGCACATGATTCTGTTTCTTACCGTGACTTTTGTAGCTTGGCCTGGTTTCCATTGTACAAGTGTGACCCCACCACACAGCATAAAAACTGAAAACCACTGTAATTTGCTAAGTTTTCGATTTAACATTAAAACGGTACATAAAGCAGTACAGGGAATCTTCAGTTGATAGGTCACCTAGAAACAATAAATTCATCTAATGTTAGTCTTTCACAGAAATATCTCATCACTGAGAGAATTAAGAAAATACTTGTGAATGTAGTGAAGAGTCAATTTAAAAAAGTCTCCATTAAAAAAAAAAAAAACAAAAAAAAACAATTCAACAATCTCAAATGCCAGTTTTCTTTTCTTTTGATACAAGGTCTCAATATATATAGCATTGGCTGGCCTCAAACTCACAGAGACCTAGAGTGATAGGATTAAAGGTATGCACCACCATGTCCCACAAAGCATTTTTTATTTCAGTTCAGAGCATTTTATATCATTAACTCCTCTTACCTGGTATACTGCTGCATCCAGATGACTGAGAGCTAGGAAAGCCATGTTGTTCTGAATAGCATAAACCAGTGAGGGCACACTTAACTTTGCCAGTTCCTTGGGGCTCCTCAAGATGTTTTCACTTAACGATACCTTAAATCTACCCAAGCTTCCAGTTTCTCTTTGAAAACAAAAGGGAAGATGCAGAGGTGGGGAGGCAGAAAATTAAACACTTTTCCCTGCCCAATGCTAGATTGAAGCCAGGCTCGTGTATATACTAAGCAAGTGATCCTTCACTGAGATACATCATAACTTTTGTTTTAGGAACAGGGTCTTGTTCTGTGGCTAACCTTGAACTTATGATCCTCCTGTCTATATCTCCTAAATGCTGAGATTGCAGCTATACATTACCAAGTCTGTACCATTCTTTTAAGGAGACTATACACACTGTTAAGCTCCTGATGTAATCTAGAGTGTACTCTTAAGAATTTTGTCCAGCTAGTTTTAAATTTATTAATAGAAATAAACCTTTAAGTCAGTCCCATTTTTAAAAACTTAAATAATTACTTAGAAAAAAAGTATAACAATTAAGTAGAATTATCACCAAAATCCTCTGGTCAAAGTTCCAAAAATTTTTGAGTACATTAAGTAAAAGATATCAGAAGACAGAATTAATTCTCTGCCACTTCAAGTCTGTTGTATCAAGTATACCTCAATATCTTTGTAAATGACCAGACTGCATAACCATATCTTTCAAATTATACATTCAAATACAAATAAGAGAAGGCTATAGTGGTTATACAACTTGGGTTTGAAAGCAAGTGATTCTTATAAATTTACTCAGTGCTGATTAAATATAATAGGTAATAAATCTTAAACATTCTCAAAATGTCATATGTATATATTCCTATAAAAACTGTTTAACGTCAATAAAAGTAAACCATCTAATGAGCAAAAAAAGCCTATTTGTTATATATGGTTTTAACACCACCACCACCATCCCCAGACTGGTTAATCTGGTTTATAATTCTACAGAAAATCACCTAATTTGCTTCTTAAACATAAAAATAAAACAACATTGTATAATAAGCATCAGTATTCCTCAAAACATGCTTTATCAAAATTGTCCTAAATGTAATTGAAAGAGTCCTCAAAGGACTCTGTTGTCATATTTACAATATAATCACAATGAGCCTGTGGTTTTTTATTAGCATTAGAATCAACACTTGCAAATATTTCCATATTTAAATGCTGCAGGAACAATTGCATAAATTCTGGGGAAGGTGACAAAATTTTAGCCCATTGTATCAAATTGATTATTCCTATGTATTCATTGTAGAACATGAACCTCTTGAGAAAATGTTCTACTTAAGACAAAAAATTTGGTATAGACCATAGAAACACAAAGCATCTTCTTAATATGTAGATCTCTTTCTTACCAAGTTCAACGGTCTCCACACTACAGTGTTATATTCATAGCTGCAAAATTCTGTGCATACTCTAGATTGGGGGCTACAAACACTAAGAGGGAAAAAAAATAACAAAAATATGCACATACAGAATTTTCCAAGCTATCTGAGCACTATCTTTAAACAAATTTCTTTTGTGGGGGAATGGGATAACTCAGGGCCTTCTTTTCACATTCCAGGCAAATGCTCTACCATTGATCTACATCCCCAAGTCGTTCCTAATACATGTCTAAGATATACTATATATATTTGTTTAACATCTTAACCAGAGTATAAAGAACAATATTTCAATTAACTACCAGGAGGTCAAATTCAAGTTTGACCTGTGGGCTTGTTTGTGGAGAATCATCTTGGTTGTATTAATTAAGCTGGGAAGGCCTACCTACTGGAGGTATCACCATTTCCTCAGAAAGGGACTGTCATCTGTGTCAAGGGTAAACAACTCTTAGAGAAAAGAGGTTGATTCAGTGCTATCAGTGACATTTTTTCAGATATAAACAAGAGAGAATTGACCAGCCTAAGCTACTTCTAGGATGTCCTTGACTACAGAGTGAAACATTGTCTCAAAATCAAAAAGAAAAACAAGATTTATAATAAAATCAATTTTTTCTTTCTGGGCCAAAGGAGGCCTCATCTAACAAGAACAATCAGAAAGAGTAAAATCCTTGACTGAGTTATTAAGCACTGTGCAAATGGAACACAGAAGTTACTTGTGATCTTAAGATCACAAAGCTGAAATATCTTATCTGCAAGGTTTAGTATACTGAAAATTAATACATATTACATGAGTAAATACCCATATGTGAAGTATATTATTTTTTATTTCCTAAGTCTCTGAACACATTACAGCATGGATACTGAGAGGGAAAGAAAAGGTCCCAACAGGAAAAATAAATAAGGATGGAAAACCTATGACTTCAATATTTGCCAGACTTTATAGTATTGTAGGTAATAATACCATAAAGTAAAAGACTCCTGTTATCTTATTATAGATAAGTAGCTTAACGATGTATGGTGTATTTGTCTTAACTACTGGAAGACATCCAAAGTCTAAGTGCATTAACATACCCTGCTAGGGCCATGCCACCTGTGGACTGTGGGGAACAACAAACAATAAAGAGCCAACTCTCTTTTCTCAGGCAGTCTAAGAGTCTTCATTTCCTTTTCTTTACCAATGGCAGCTTTAAAATGTACTATCAGTGTTAATGGGTTTCAGAGGGATTAGTAGAGCCTATAGATAATAAGCGATTTTCCTACAAGACTATTACATCAGTTTCATGAGCAAACAAAAATATCTTTAAAAGATGTACTTTATTATAGTTAAGTATTGTGAAGTCCAATTATCAAAACAAATCACCTTCTCTGTATAAAGAGCTTTTGTACTATCACTACTTGTACAGCTCTGGAGGGAAAGGTATCCAACTGTTGGGGAAGCCAGTCTATTCCTAAAGCTGCAATAGACAACTATGGAAGGTGGAGGTATCTTGACTAACCACGAAGTCAAGTGATACCTGAAGCTGGGGGGAGGGAGGGGGCAGGTCTCCCCGCAGGATATAACAATTCTACCCCTCTCCTGGGGAGCTGCTACAGCTGGGCTTTACTCTGTCCCCCTTAAAGGGCCTTCCCAGCAGAGCTCTGCTTTTTCTCTCCAGCCCAAGATTGCTTCTTTTGCTTCACTCTGCTAAAGGGAAAACTGCAGAAATGTAGGGATCTCCTCCAGAGAAATTGTTCTGTTCCACCTTGCTCACTCCCCTAAGGGACTTCGCAGCAAGATTCTTCTGTTCTGCTCAGGCAAATGAAGATCTTTACCCAAGACTCTTGAGAAAGAGATTTGGGAAGGAGAGTCTAAAGGAGTGTCTACCTCTGCCAGGGTGGGAAAGGACAGCCAACAAATGAACAGGCAGAGGGGTTTATATAGGGCTCTTAGAGGCAGTTTCTCCCAGGAGAATATTTTCTGCTCAAGGACTGGTTAGTTTTCCTGTCCAGAGATTGGTTGGCTTTGTTGGTCAACTGGTCAGGGGCAGAGATGGCTCCGATTTCAAAGCCAAATTATGTTTCTTTCACTGGCTTTTTTTCAATTTTTTGGCTCTAATTCTAAAGCCAGGACATATTTCTTTCACTGGCTCTGATTCTAGGGACAAAATGTGTTTCTTTGTTTCTGAAACACTGGTTTCAGAGTCAGGGCATGTTTCTCAAGTTCTGAGTTCGAGGATAAAGTGTTCCTTTCACTGGTCAGGCCTCAGATCCAGGTTGTGTTTCTTTCACTGGCTGTGGTTTCAGGGCCAAGGTGGCCCCTTTCCCTACACTACTGATCTCTCCCTCTTCCCACCAGACACAATCTTACTAATTTACTCTTTAATTTTAAAGTGATACGAGGTAAAGTACCTGCCTCACGTTTGTAAAATGCTGGGTTCAATCCCAGCACCTCAAAGAAAAACAACAGAAATAAAAAAGTCATGTGATATAATCACACAAGCACACAACAGACTATAATCTATTTGGTGTAGTCTGTTTAATGCTACATTTTTCATATCTCAATGCTGACTGTTGGTGATGCTACTGTTCAAAATGGCCCCCAAATGCAGTGCTAAAAAGAACCTACTGTTCCAAGTGTCTGAAGGCTATAATGCAACTCGGAGAAAATACATGTAGTAAATAAGCGTCACACAAGAGTCACAGTTAACCCTGAGTTCAATGTCAGTTAATTAGTAACATATTAAATGTGTTAACTCCTATTAACTTGTAACAAAATCACCTTTTAAAAGGGTTTATTTTGGATCAAAGTTTTGGAGGTTTCAGTTAGCCCTATTTTTCTCTGCTGGGCAGCTCATTACATTAGGAACACAGTACCCAACAACTGTTTGTTCAGTTTGTGGCCAAGAAGTAAACGAGAAAAGGAGGACCGAGTCCTGCGCTCACCTTTGAGGGTGTGCACCAA
The DNA here is from genome assembly GCA_004025045.1 of Sigmodon hispidus. Lineage (NCBI taxonomy): Eukaryota > Metazoa > Chordata > Mammalia > Rodentia > Cricetidae > Sigmodon > Sigmodon hispidus. Next base: position 110,557 of record PVIH01002858.1, read on the forward strand.
TTGTACTAGAGCCCCCTACAAGCCACTGCACTAGAACCAAGCTGGGATAAGGCCTTTAATGGGCCAAATAGTGAACATCTAAGACCTAAATTATAGCATTAAGTAGTGTTTTTAAATTGAAACATAAAATAAGGTTATGTATTGATCTACTTTGTCATAAAGAGCAGACAAGGAATGAGCTTTAAAAAAAGTCTTTTAAAAAAAGACTTTTAAAAAAGTCTTTCTCCAATAAAATATTATTTCAACTTTAAACACCAAGAAAAATAATTTTTTTACAGCTGGAGAATTATTTTAACATTATGCCAATAGATTTTCAAACAAATATAAATTCAAGATGTGAATCCACTTTGGTGTCTTTGTGTTTAAGAAATCATCTCATAAAGCTTCCAAGTAACAAATGTTTTCTGATTTTTATGCATCACAGTAAAGCACTGTTTGTTATCCAACCTGTGTTTCTTTGTATGATTCTTTTTTATGTGTATCAGTGTTTTGCCTGTATGATGTCTGTGCATCACATGTGTGCTTGGTGCCATAGAGACCGTAAATAGAGTTATACTGACAGTCAAGTTGCCATGTGGGTGCTAGGAATTCAATCAGGGTCCCCTGCAAGAGCAGCCATCTCTCCAACCCTCCCCTAAGAGTGTTCTTACTGTCTGTGTGCATGTGTGTGTGAATGCTACCTGTCTGTGTAAATACCACACATATCAGAAGAAGGCATTGATCAGCTGGAGTTACAAGAGGTTCTGAGCTGCCCAGCACAGGTGCCAGGAACTAAACTGGGATCCTTGGGAAAAGCAGCAAGTACATTTAACCTCTGAGACATTTCTCTAGCCCCAGTCCCCTACAACCCATGGTGTGGTTTGGGATTTTGTGCTTTTATTGTTGTTGTTCTTTGTTTGTTGAGGCAGAGTCTCATTATGTAGCCCTAGCTAGCCTGGAACTCTAGATATAGACCAGGTTATTCGGGATACCACACAGAACCACTTGCTTCTGTCTCCCAAGTGCTGGGAATAAAAAAATACGCCACTGTGCCCAACACAAACCATTTTTTCTTTGTGACTCAAGTAAAATCCTGTTTACGGGGTTTTTTTTTTTTTTGGTTTTGGTTTTGGTTTTGTTTTTGGTGGGAGGGGAGATCAGAGATAAGGTTTATCTGTGTAATAGTCTTGGCTGTGCTGAACTTGCTCTGTAGACCAGATTGACTTCAAACTCAGAGATCTGCCTGCCTCTGCCTACGATTAAAGACATGTGCCACCACTGCCTGGCTGGCCAATTTTTTTTTTTTAACTTTTTATTTATTCTTTGTATCTTTTACATCATGCATCTCAATCCCATTCATTTCCCATCCCTTCCAATCCATCCTCTGCCTCTGTCTCTGCCCCCAACTCCAGATAAATTTTAAGAAAAGAAAAGGGGGGGAGTCTTGTCATGGAAGCTGTAGTGTGACAGAGTGATTCACATAGTAAACTTTTTTCCATGTATCTTTACTTGCAAGTGTTCATTGCAAAGAGTCACTGGTCTCATCTGAGCCTTGGTCATTTTTTTAAAAATTATTTTACATTTATTTTGTGTATGTGTGTGCCTATGTTCTCATGCATGTATTGTATGAACGTGCACATGCTCAGCACATGTGAAGATCAGAGGATCAGTTCTCTTAATCTCCCATAGGTCCCAGACATCAAACTCAGATTGTCAGATTTAGCAGCAAGCATCTTTACACTAACCCATCTCCCCAACCCTGATCCAGTTTTGTTTTGTTCTGTTTTGAATTACAGGTTTCATATGTATACAAAGAAATGGCAGCACTGAAAGTATCTGGAATACCTTAATTGTTTTTGCAGAATTTGTACCATTAAACAGAAATATTTTGGGTTTTAACAAATTCTAAACAAGTTTACAAGAATAATTAATACACATAGCAAAGAGTTACTGAAGTTATATATATTATTTATAATATGCATATATAATACTGCATATATATATCAAGCAATATATATTTAAATAAAAGATACTGTCTATGTGGATAAGCTGGCAGAAAACTAGCCCAACTTGCTAAGTTATACCAAATGCTTAATAATCCTTCAATATTCATTTCTAAACTTCGTAACACTTACAAAGCAAATAACTAAAATTTAAGTTATGAGGCATGACAGCACATGTCTGTTATTTTAGCACTCAGGAAATTGAGGCAAAAGGACTATAAGCTATAGAAAGTTCAAATACAGCTTTAGTTATCTTGTAGGATTCTGTATCAAAGACAAAAATGGTAATAAATATAGTCTATATTGTGTTCTGTCTATTGGAAATCCTGAGTTAATTGTTTTCTGTCCGTTTAAGTTGATAAACCCTATATTTTTCCAAAAAGAAGCTCAGTTGTAAGATTATACTGTTTGTTATATGGAGATTGTTCTGGACTTTTAAACATTGATTTCTGTCAATGACATACTACTCTTTAAAGGTACAGGAAGAACTCTCAAATGATACATCCAGATGAAGAATGACATAATAAAAGATAAATTTCCAGGAAAATAAACATTCCATAAAAGGCTTAGGATTTCACTACACTATACATCAGAGTCTCTGCCTATAAGGCAAATTTTAAATTCAAATGTTTTAACCCTCCACCTTCCACCTCAAGTTATTTCTGTTGTGTTCTTTTCCCTCCCCAGTTACTGCTGTGTACCCTTCACATCATCATTTGGAATCATCTGCTCCTGTTTTGTTTGTTTTTCTGTCTCTCCTGCTCAATCTGTCAAAAAGGCAGTGACCACATCTGTTTCATCCCTGTCCATCCAACACCTGGAAATTGGTGAACAATTTGTGAACGTAGTTTAGAAATGTTTAAATGTAATTCACTATTTCTACCTAAAAGCCCACACATGTTATTCCTTATTGTTCCCACTCTCAACAACAGAAAGGACACAGGAATTCTCATCTGCCCTGATTTAAATAGGTAGATCCTCACCTCATAAATCCCCAAGTCACTTAAAATCAAGGTCTTTTTAAATTTATTTAATTCTCAGCACCCAGTATAATCTTCTCCAGTGAAAGAGACGAAAAAAATTAAACTTCAAAGAGGCCATAACCATATAAACCTGGGAATAAAATTGCATCTTTCTCATTTGGAATCCTATTATTACCCTCCCTTTTACTGAACTTTCAGCTGAGATAATTCTTCTCTGGTACTACTGATTCAAAGCACAGTGTTGTCACATGTCAGCAGTTTAATCGTGAGGCACTTCATAAGCTACATTGATAAAACATATCAATATGTCAAATGTTTAAAAGTTGAATAAAATTATTGAAAAGCATCTAGCATAGTGCCTGGCACTTAACACGGGAAACACCTATTAACTGTTTGTGATTATCATTATATTCCTCTAAAACAGATCAAAATATTTGTCCATAAATGTCAAACAGCATATATATTAGGTTTCATGAGTAAAATAGTTTCTGTTACAACAAAAATGGAATAGTCTGCATTTGGGCCATAAATCACAATTTGCCAACTCCTGCTTTATAAGAGAGTTCTTCAATTTCAACGTTACGAACATTGAGAGCTAGACAGTCCTTTGTTTTAAAAGGCTGTTGTAGGCACTGCATGATATGTAGAATTCCAGGCCTCTATCCACCAGATACCAGTACATACCTATTATGATATACATACAAAGCTGTACCTCCTGGGAGGCAAAAACTTCCTCGAAGAAAAGTGCTGCTTTAAAATAATCAAATACATAAAGATATGACTTGAATTTTCAATGCTTTAACTTGAAGAAAAAAATAATTCAACACTCTAGAAGTATTTTTACTTACTTAGCTAAAAGTCCAACACTTATCAGTAACTTTATAACTTCTGTGACACACACCGCTGTGGTTGAAAAGTAGAGTTCTTTAGCTGTTGTCCTTGTGTATCTTAAAGCTACAGTATAAGCTGCAGCCACCAGAGTCATCACTGCCAAGCAGTATAGCTTGAAGAATAAACTGACATTTTCTGGAAAATATGTACAATCAAAATATTATTTAATGTGTGTGCATCTATATAATCCTAGTCACCATAATGCTTTCCAATTTCTAGCACTAAATATTTTTTTAAATAATGACATTTAAAATTCAATTTCCAAATAATACTTTCCAATTACATAAACACAAATACTGCTGATTTTAAAACTTCACACAAATTAGGCACAGATATTATTTAGTGCCATCAACTGTAAAATTATGTGACATACTAACCTTAGTTAAGTTTGTTATGAAATATATAATTATCTTTATGATTACAAACCTGTGAAAAACAAAGCATCAATGCAATGGCAATACAGTCTAAATCTCCAGACAACAGAAGACAGACTTGAGGCCTCTCTGGCTACATCTGTCATTCCACTGACAGCAGGGTTGATTTGGCTGTGTGGCTAGATGGATGCTCTCAACGTTCTTCCGTACCACCTCAAGGGCATTCCTCCTAACACTCTAGCTCTACACTTGGCCAAAAAGGACAAACTTTCTAGTTAGAAGAGGGTCCACTCATCATCATGGGTATAAAACATAGCCAAGCTCCCGTGCTAACACTCTAGCTCTACACTTGGCCAAAAAGGACAAACTTTCTAGTTAGAAGAGGGTCCACTCATCATCATGGGTATAAAACATAGCCAAGCTCCCGTGCTAGCACCTCTAGATATGCTCTTAAAGAGAGGAGAAAAAAAAGGAATGCCTTTGTGACAGAAGTGCAATTTAGGATCATCGCAGTGGCATATGTGTGCAATCCCAGCACTCAGGAGGTTGAGGCACCAGGATCATATTCATATTCTTGTACCTCCTAGGGAGAGGGGTGGCAATAAAAAAAAAAAAAGGCCCGAGTAGAAAAGTACTGCTCTAGGACAATCTAATACATAAAGATGTGACTTCATAACCAGCCTGGGCTATATCCTAACACACACACACACACACACAAGATTTATATAGAACTCAAAAATCAAAAACAAAGTATATCTAGCCTCTCATTTCACTCTATTACCTGAAAGTAATTGGTTAACACAAGTACTCAGAAAGACCTCTATAAAACTTGAAGTGCAGGTATAGCAATCATCATCACTCAGGCGCCAAAGACAGTCCAACACCTTTGGTAAATTTACAGTCACTAGGGAATCCAGTCTCCCCACCCCATGTTTCCTGCTCTGATACTGCCAGCATCCAAGGCTTGAACTCTATCTGCTTTCTTTTTCATGACAAAACTGGGGGTATCACATTAGATTTATGAGAAAACCAATTCCCACAATTAATTTTATTAGCTATAAAGGAATCTAATCCTTGTAATTGAGATCTACTAATGAGAATGAAATTGTTTGGGGGTAACATTTCATTTACTTGGTATTCAAAGTTAGTGTCTTGTCAACAAGTCAATTGCAAGTGTCCACCGGAAAACACTGTCCTTAAGCTCATGGTTCACACACATAATAAACAGGCTTATTGAATCATATTTTGTCAATCCCAGTTTAAGAATCATAAGGACATCGAGTGACATCAGGAGTCTATTTTTTAAACTGTCATATGTGCTAAACATGCTTTTGTTCCCTCCTTTGGAATCATAATTATAGGTAATTAAACCTAATCATAGGTAAATAAAATAGGTGGGATTTTTTCTGGTTTTTTGTTTGTTTTTTGAGACAAGGTTTCTGTCCTGGCTGTCCTAGAACACATTTGTAGACCAGGATAGTATCTAAGCTCACTGAGATCTACCTGCCTCTGCCCCACCAGTGCTGGGATTAAAGGCCCGAGCTACCACCGCCTAGCTTAAAATAGATGTTTCAAAGAGATACTTTAAAATATGGTTATATAATCTTGAGGAAGCAGTGTCTTTAGATTTCCTCCTTGGTGAGTTAAAGAATAATTTGTAAATGTAGGCAAATTCTTAATATTTTACCAAAGAAGTAATATGAGAAGAAATATGTTCTATAACTCTTTATCTTTCCTTTCTAAAAGATCCAACAAGCTAGCCAGATGAGCAATGCTTATGTAAAGGGAAGTAAAGAAAGTCACTATAATCTTTTCATTGTTCTAAAACTTCCTTATCAAAGAGTTTATGACTCCAAAAATATGCAATAACATTTAATCAGTCAGTACAAGAGAAAGCAAACTATACCATCTTGTATTTTTATATCATCACACAGATCAACTTTATAATTTCAGGTGAGTAGAAAAATTTTATGTCCCATCTCAAGACACATGGAAATTATAATAAGTTTGAATTTCAGTGTCCAGAAATGTATTATTGGAAGATAGCTATGCTCATCTGCCTAAATTATCCTGGCTACATTTATTCTATCATTGTACAGTTCAGCACCTATGGCAGAGACTAATAGCTCTCTACAGAAAGACTGCTTATCCATGTCCTGAATTATCAATATTCTCATATCTGAAGAGTGCAAATTCAAAAATAAAAATGATATAGGTTCCTGGTTCCAAAAAGCAAAATAGTGAATGTTTACATACTAAACATAGCATTTACGCCAGAAAGCATTCTATTTTATCTTTTTTTTTTTTTTTCCCCTTTGAGACAGGGTCTCTCTATGTCTTGGGCTGGCTTGGAACTTGATATGTAGAACAGGCTAGACTCAGATTCCTGGAGCTCTGGGGGCTGAAAAGAGATGGCTCAGAGGTTAAGAGCACTGACTATTCTTCCAGAGGTCCTGAGTTCAATTTCCAGTAACCACATGGTGGCTCACAACCATCTGTAATGAGTTCTGACACCCTCTTCTGTGTACTATATACAAAATAAATAAACAAATAAACAAATAAATATTTTTTTTAAAAAAAACATGGAGCTCTGTATGCCTCTGCTTCCTAAGTGCTGGGATTAATAGGCATGAGCCATTATCATAGGTTCTTAAAAAAGCATCCCATATGATATAAATATCTGCCAGTTCTTGAAATATGTGTAATTAAATCAAAGTGAAAAGCGTAAATTTAGATACTATTAAAAATACATGAATTTGGTATATAATACTGCTTTAGAAACATTTCAACTCTTAAAACCACTGCTTTTTTAACCATGATAAAATCATTTTCACCAATTTTCCAGTATGAAATCTCATTTATTGAGAATCTTTTTATTTTTATTATTATTTTTTAATATTTATTTTTATTTTATGTAAATTGGTGTTTGCCTGCATGTATAACTATGTCAGATCTTGGAATTACTGACAGTTGTTAGCTGCCATGTGGATGCTGGGAATCGAACTCTGGTCCTCCAGAAGAACAGTCAGTGCTCTTAACCACTGAGCCATCTCTCCAGCCCTTTTTATTATTATTACTTTTTTTTCAGAGTAATATAAAAATCAATGGTATGTAAGTAACTTTTAAACTTTCCTAGGAATTCAAATCATGCCAAGCCATTAACTAGAAACCTGGCCCACAACTCACCTAGCACCCCTCCCAAAAAAAAAAAAAAAAAACCTGATTAGCTTTCACAGCATTTGTTCCTGAGTGGGAAATATCCCCAAAAGACAGTCAGTGTGGAGTTAAACTTTTGTTTTCCAATTATATTTTATGGGCGCTATTATTTATTATGGGGCTACTATGTCATACCTGAAAACTTGGACATTTCAGGAAGTAGCTGGTAAATAATCTTTGAGACGACTCTAGGGAGGTATAGAAACTACCTCTCAGTAGGATAAAACGTGCAACACAACCAAATGTAACAATGTATATACTGGCAGTAAGTCTAAATCTGTAAACTGTTAACAATCTATAAACTTAGATATTGATTTGCCTTCTGTAATGTTTAAGTGTCCATTTGTCTTTTGCCCTGCTATTGATCCCCTTCTACATGTTATCAGAACAGCTTTTTCCGTTACTCCCTTCCTGGGTTGCTTCAGGGCTTAGCTTGAAAAGGGATAATCCACAAAAGAAGCAAAAACAACCACGGAAAACATGTACCTGGCGCCTGATGTTAAATGTTTATTCCTCCACAAGATAAATAACTTCACGTCCACGCAAAAGGATATTTTTTAAGTAGTTGTACAACATTTATTTAGACGTAAAGGCAAGTGCTCTTTGGGGAAACAGTAACAACAAAAAATAGCGATAAACCAGGTATGGTGCTTCAGACCATTAATCTCAACAACAGGGAAACTGAGGCAGGAAGATCTTTTCGAGTTTGAAGCCAACCTGGGCTACAGAATGAGACCCTGTAGCGTTGTAAAACAAAACCCACTGCCTTTGACCTCTCCTAGCCCAGGTGTTATGAATGGGAGCTCAGCCCCGATCCAGCTTACGTAAAACTTGAAGCAGCAGTCATCACATCACCGCGAGCCGGCCCGCCTCGCTCTAAGAATGGATCGGGCCCGCGCCCCCCGGCCGCTCACCCCGCCAAGGTGCGGATGCAGCCGTGACCGCTACCGGAGGGCGCGGCCCCCGCATCCCGCAACGCCCCGGCGCCCTTCCCCTCCGCCTCCCGCCGCCCGGCCTCACCTTTCGCCTGGGCCATGGTGCCGGGACAGTCTGCGGAACTATCGCTCCTGCAGCCATAGAGACGCGCCGGCCTAGTGAGCTCGCCGCCCCGGACGCACTTGGAGGAAGCGGGGCTGCGGCGGAAGCCGCGCGGGGTGCGGAGTGACAAGCCTGGGAAAGCCTGCCCTAGAACGGGCTCTGGAAAGCGCAGCTTCCGGTCGGCTGGGGAGGCGGAGTCGGGGCGGTCGAGCGTTTCCTGCTGAGGATTGCTGGCCATCCAAAGGGACTTAGACCGTAAAAGAGGACTGTAAGATGCTCTTGGTTAGTCCTTTGTGTGAAAACCGTTAGAGAAGCTCTGAGAACTCGAACTTTTGTCACTTTCACTTCCGTCACGGCCTCCATTTGTTACCTCGTGGATAAATTCAGTATACATCACATGCTTCTTGGAGCTTTTGTGACTGTTCTCGTCATCTTTACGGTCACAGTTAGCCTAACATAGTTACTACATGCTCTTCAGACAACAGAAGGACTCAGAAATACTAGGTGATGTATTAACAGACACTGAAACCACTATAATGGGTACTGTCAATAGAGGATATTATTAGAAGATAACCCCGTGGTGAGATGACTCGTGTTTAAAATATATGTATTATTGTGGGGTTGGTGGCACATGTCCATAATCCCAACATTTGAGAGGTCTAGTCAGACGAAATTTGCGTTCCAGGGTCAGTCTGAGCCACATAGTGAGATGCTGTATCAGGCACACAGAAAAAGGTATTTTTTTTTTAAACTACAGAAATAGCATCTGCTCTTACAGTAACAAGTATATGAGATTTTGAAATACCCAATAACTTCCACCTTTAATAGTATAATTTTTCCCGAAAATCCTCTTTGGAGAGTTGTGTGGTGCATGTTATAAACCAATCTATAAGTATTGGACATATGTTTAAATATAGTTCACTGCTTAACATGACTGGAAAACCTTATCATATATTAATATGATGTAGTGCCCCTAGAAAGACTTTTTCTAAAGGAATTAGGGCTCATACATGCTGGGCAGACAAAGTAGAACTAAGCTATGTTCTCAGCGCCACCCCCCCCAGCATTGACTATAGAATTTGACATTTTATTTTTCTCATTTTTGAATAGTATAGGCCTTTACTCGACTCTCTCACTAATGCTAATCACCTTTTCCTGTGATTGGTGTAGTTCATACTGGTGGAATTAATCAGTTTCTTTCACTTCATGTATTCAAGTACACAGTTAAATAAAGTCAAGACTTGTATTTCAAAGAATAAAATATTTTATTATATACTTCTTGTTTTACAACTACTACTTTGTGTAGTTTCTCTCTTTCCATTTTTTTTTTTTAAACTTTATTTATTTACTTATTTATTTGCCTTGGTGTTTGCCTGGAACTGGAACTACAGACAGTTGTTAGCTGCCATGTGGGTGCTGGGAATAGAACCCGGGTCCTCTGGAAGAGCAGACGGTGCTCTTAACCACTGAGCCATCTCTCCAGCCCCTCTCTTTCCATTTTTGAGTATCATTGTGGACTTAATGTATTAGTAAGAGGTCACACTACTGTATGTTGTGGATCAAAGACTCAAAGCAAGGTGGACAGATGTACATTAAATTCCAAACAAGCTTACTTTGGTTTAGCACAAACTTTTGATGTATCGTCACTCAGTACTACCATTTCTTTAAAATTCTGTTTAAGAAGTGAAAGTGGGCTGTATTCTCCACTCAGCTTCACAGTCCTGTTTCCAGTGTTCTTTTCTACACATTCTGAATTGTCTGAATAACCAGAACAGATTTGCCCATTTCAAAGTTATAATTTAGATTCTTATTTCTGTTTTTTTCTCTATACCTATTAAAATCTTTTTTAAAAGCCTGTTTATTGTCAGAAAGGTATGAAAAGGGAAATCAAACCACAGGCAAGAGAGACCACTATTATCTCACCTGAAGCAACTAATGAAACAGAAGCATCCATCACAAGGATCTTCATTGCACTGGATGTAGAAGGCTTTCTTGGGCCACCAGCCTCCAAATCATGACACAAAGACTTATTATTAATTATAAATGTTCAGTCTTAGCATAGGCTTGTTTCTAGCTAATTTTTTTTTACTTAAATTAACCTATATCTATTGATCTATGTGCTGCCCCAAGGATTATTTACCTCATCTATATACTATCCATCCTGCTTTCCTGCTTCCTCTGTGGCTGGCTGCTACACACACACACACACACACACACACACACACACACACACACACACAGAGGCTAACTGGCCCCTGGCTGGCTGACTAACTTCCATTTTCCCTCTGCCCACCAAGCCCATCTGTCCCTCCTCTGCCTAGCTATTTATTAGACCACCTAGCTTTTTATTAGACCAATCAGGTACCTTAGGCAGGTACGTGAAACAGCAACACACATTTACATAGTTAAACAAATGCAGCATAAACAAAAGCAGCACACCTTTACATAGTTAAACAAATATTCTGCAGCACATCTTTACATGATTAAATATTCTATTCCACAACAACTGGGCATTAGACAATGCTGAGGGCCATAGGAGTATACAGAAAATGATAGCCAGTATTTTACAGGTAGATCTACCACATGAATGACTCTGTGTTGGGTAAACCCATGAGGCAGAGTCCATGGAGGAGTCCCACTAAAACACCACTCATGATTTGACTCTACTAGGCAAAGCCAGTGGAATGACTCACTGTGGATATTGGTTGTTTTCTGTCTGTAACATTCTCATGTGTCACCACCTCACCTCCCTAAAAGAATAGCTAGGGGGTTCTTCCCACAGTTCTTTAATAGTGTGTTTTACATTTTTGGGCACACTTATAGTTGTAGATATTCAAATCTGATGTCCCTGTCCAGCAGGTCCAGTTATTCGAGGGTTTCGAGGGGGGGCCACCTGTGAAGCAAATGGGGGGAGAGAGAGAGGAAGCCAAGCGCATAAAGAACGACAAGAGTCTGAGTCACGTCAAGGCTTCGTTTATTGAGTGAATGCTGAGGCTTTTTAAGCAGTGCTTTTGGAGGGGAGGGTGCAAGGCTCCAGGCAGGGAGGGGAAGCAGAGAGAGGGGAGTTAACCGAAGAGGAGAGTGAAAAATTATCAGAGAAAGTCTGGGTGGGCAGGATCTCTTTGGTCCCATGATTCTGCAGCTGACTGATTACTGTTTGAAGCCCTATCTAAACGTACATTGTATGATGGGCCAAGGACATCCTGTTTTTTGCAAGGCCTGCAGTTTAGTGAAGAACACCTTATCATGGGAGACTCCATGAAGCTCACTTCTGTAACTAAGGACGCCTAATCTTGAAGGACTCCAAGAAGCCTGTTTTTGCAAAGCTAGTAATTTACCAAGGATGCTTCATCCAAGAAGCAGGAAATTCTAAATAGTCCTGGGTCAGTCTCCAACAGTCTGATATATAAAATAATACCAGAATATTCTTCTTTACTGACGCAGAAAAGTAATAGTATTTTTAGACTCAAAGACAATTAGACTTCAGAACAAATTCAGACAGACTAAACTCCTGCAGAATATAGACAAAGACTAATTTCCAGGTGTTGTTTATTGCTAAATCAAGGCCAGGCTGTTTTGAGACATATGCCCCTTGCAATAGTTGACTTTCCACACATACTCTGGCCACTCAAGGTTCAACCTGCTACTGTTATTAAGTCCTGAATTTCAGTGTCATTCTCTGTCTGGGAAAAAGTTACATGAAGGCCAAGCATTTACACTGGCTGGTCTTTGTGACCTTACTAGCCTGAGAAAAACTGAATGACATCATATGTTATAAGAATGGGTCAGGCCGGGGCTGGAGAGATGGCTCAGCGGTTAGGAGCACTGTCTGCTCTTCCAGAGGACCCGGGTTCGATTCCCAGCACCCACATGGCAGCTCACAACTGTCTGTAGTTCCAGTTCCAGGCAAACACCAAGGCAAATAAATAAATAAAGTTTAAAAAAAAAAAAAAAAGAATGGGTCAGGCCCTAAAAATGTAGCATATAATTGTTCAGAGTTCGGCTAAGGAGAGACAAGAGAGAGTAGCAATGTAGGGAGAAGAGAGGAAGAACGAGTATATATGAATGAGAGTATGTGAAAGGAGCAGCAACATAGGAATAAATTTATGCAGAAACTGAGTATATGTGATGAATGAGAGAAGAAGAAAAAGAAGTCTAAAATAAAGGGTGAGATATATGTGAGAAAATGATTGAGCAAAAAGTGAGTAATTGATGTAGAAGCATATGTGTGTGTGAGAGATAAAGCTATGTGAAAGAGTTGTTGACACATATAGGAACTATGCAAAGAGCTATATGAGAATGTAAGAACAATGTAAAATGTTATGTGTGAGAGGGCTATGTAGTTGAGATGAATAGCTATGGCTGTATGGAGATTTGTAACTGTGGAGGCAAGGAAGATGAAACTGTATCAAAGATGTAGAAAAGAATGCATGTAAAAGATGTGTTGACATGTGAAAATAGATGTAACTGTACAGATGTATGTCCATATGTATGTAAAGAAAGATATGTAGTTTTATGTATAGAATGCAGCAATGTGGAGATATGCAGCTGAATGGAGACAGAATCAGAGATCATTTTTAAGAAGTAAATGAGAAAGTAAAAAGAAAGTAAAAAGAAGGCATGTATGTTTCCTTATTTTACCAGTCAGATAGTTTGTGATTATCCCAGATAAAAAGTTTCTTATCCAATCCCTTTGCTACTCTGAGGCATTCTTTTTATTACTGTCACATGAATCATGGGAGCTGGTCTAGAGTTTCCATCCTTATCTGAGAGGAGTAATCAACCAACCCATGTTGTCTTTTCACAAGCTCGGGTAGATACCCACAGGATTGTCAAAGAACTCAGTGTTGGGAAGTGTCAAGCTTTGTCCAAAAGAAAGTACAAGTGTTGGCCTTTGACCTTCAGAATTTCACCTCTGGGGGCCATACAAGAAATCTGGTTCAGTCAAGCCAAGGGGGCATGATTGGTGAGTGTCACCTATTGCAACCCTAGCAAGAAGCACAAGTAAAAACACAAATCAGAGAGTCCAAGAAAGACCAAAGATTTTGTTTTTCTGAGGGTCTTATAGTCTATGTTGACCAAATGTTTGCTTGACAACTTTAAATTTATGATCTTCCTGCCTCCACTGTCCAAATGTTAAGATTACATCTGTGTGTCACATGCACAGTCTATACAATGCTGGGGACTGAACCCAAGACCTTGTACATGCTACACAAATACTCTACCAATTGAGCCATATGTTCTCCCCATCCATAAAGAAAAAAAAATTACCTATGCAGACAAAAATAAATGTGCTGGATATAAATGATCCCCTTCTTCCAGTCCTCTGCTAGTTCCTGTTACCTGGGAACTTTCTTATCCATTAGTTAGTATTAGAAGTATATAAGAGTAATAAAATTTTACTCCTAAAGTGTAGTAATTTACAGAAACCCAAACACACCTGTTTATGGGCCAAATAAGGCTGAGGAGAAGTCTGAAGCAGGAGGGCTTTATGCTGCAGGCTTTGGGATAGACAACAGAGAATATGGAAAATCAAGCTGGAATGCCAGCCAGTGTTACCAGATATTCTGATTTTTTTTTTCTCTCAAGGAGCTTGAAATTCAGGTAAAAATATCAAATTGGAGCTTGAAATTCAGGTAAAAATATCAAATCTCCAGGTTTTAAAAGGTGTAATGTGGGGATGTTAGCTTTAATTGTTCCAGATAATAAGGCTCATTACATAGAAATCTGTGTCAACATTGAATAGCTAACAAACAGAAAGTATTGTGTTTTAGAAGCCTCTATTCAAATGATAATTATCTTACACTGTTAATCTAACTGGCATTACAATTTCAATCTAAATGCTGCTAATTTTTTCTAAAAGATCAAACAAACAAAATGGACAGTTTTGTCATTTTTAATAGAATGAGAAATGTGCTACAGAAATTGCTTTCAGATGTCTATAGCAGTGAGGTATGGGGCTCTAATCCACATTCACACAACCAATGACTGTGTGACCCTCACAAAAGGAACTATGTACATGTATGGTGCTTTGAGCTCTTCTCCATACTTAGCATTCAGGCGCAGCTTCCTCTAAGATGCCATCTCTAGGTTTCATCCACTGCTCTGGTGAGGTTCACCTTTACCCCGTAGGTTGTTTTGGTTTGTCCCCCACGAAGGCCAGCTATGAAAATCTGAGGCCTGGGCACAGCAGAGCTGCCTTCTCCCTTGGACTGGGTGCTGACAGTTTTCAAAGGATATACCTGCGAGGAGTTGTCTCTTCTCATGTGACTAAGGTCAGTTTGTACAGAGTGAGTAATTTTCTGGCGTAAATTAGCCTATATCAAAAGAGAAAAATCAGGATTACTATTTCTCTGAAACATAATGTTAAAAAATCAGGCATTTTGCTAATATTTGCCTATTATTTTCCTATTCAACAAATAAGAGTTACATTTTCTATGGTGTTGATGATGTTGATGATGAGTATGTTGAATATGAGTATGCCTATATGATTGTGGGCGTGTGCATGCCACAGTGTGCACATGGGACTCAGAGGGCAGCTCCTGCTATGAATTCTCCTTTTCTGTGGGAAGTTCTGGGGACTGAACTTAGCAGCTTGCATGGCAACTTTCTGAATTATCCTGATGCACCAAGTATCTCATTTTTTCTATAAAATATTGGAACACACACAAAAAAATAATAGAATAAGAAATTAAGAATTCTTTATTAAGTGGAAAAACATGTGAAATGCTGAAAATAAGCCCAAAGGAAAGTGCACAAGGTGAGTTACAATTATCTCAGTTATGATTTTAAATGACCTATGATTACATTAATATTAAGCTGTAAAATTGGTAAAACTTTAACGTTTTAAAATAATATTTGTTTTGGCTTATAAATTAAAAATTTTAAATTTATAGTGAATTCTTAAAGTAAGCTTCACCCTATGATGTTGATATAAAATCTGTTTTCACATTATACAAATTTAATTTTGCTCATTCTCCTTATGGATGACTAGTAAGCATGAGTTTAAATAGATTGCATAGGCTAGTAACAATGAAGGACAAGGATTGGAAGGTATAACCGCTGGATTAAACAGCACATCGAAAGCTCTGATTCAGTTCTCAGCCCCACAAGGAAATAGGAAAGGACAGAACTAATAAGATTTGGAAAAGGATTTAAAAAAAAAAAATCGGTGGGTACTAGAGCATATGAGTAAAGGAGGATAGATGTAAATATTTAAGATTTTAGATCATAAAGAATCGAAATCTCTTTCCACAAATACCCAGCATATAGTCTACATTACTAAGAGTTTATCTTCTCATTATTTCAGGCAGCATAATTTTACTATTTCAAAAGACTTGTTGCATAAATATTTTTTGTGCTAGGGTTAAAACTCAGGGTGTCCCACATGCTAGGCGAGTGCTCCAACACTGACTTGTACCCTTAGCTCAGGCCAAACAAGCTCTTTTTTCTTTTTCAAATGTGTAGCCCAGGATAGCCTCAAATTCGCGATCCTCCTGCTTCTGCCTCCTTCCCTGCTAGCGGGCGGCACCGCAACCAGCACAAGTTCTTACATTGTCCATTTGAAGACATTCTGAAAGATGCATTAACTTGTCCATGGTAAGCATTAACACACAGCGAGGCTCTAAGATTCTTTCAATCCTTTGCCTTAAAATCTTTCACTGTGCTGCTCCATCAATGCTGCCGCTTTCCTACCCAATCTTACTTAAATATCTATCTTTTTTCTGCCCAACCTTGGGCACTAAAAGATCTCTCTTAACTCACTCCAAATTCTCAATGCATTCTAAATTATTCCCCCTCTGAGTAACAGACAAATATTGGTTGAGGTGGGGAAGTTCCTCATAAATGCCTTTGTTGCTGTGTCAGTTAGCTTCCGGTAAGTTCTGTGGCTCCACCTCCCATTTCAAGCTGGAACACTGACTGGAGTTGCAGCTGTCTGTGTCACTGAGTCCACTGTTTATGTGTCTATGCAGGTTTGGGGCGCCCAGTCTCCAAGCTTTTAGGCTGTGTCACAGAAGCCTTCCTCTGCTGGGGAGCCCGCTCTCCAGCTCTCCTTGCCTGCTTTTTAACGCTGCCATGCAAGTTTTCTGTTTGTTTACTTCACACATGATTTCAGCACAGTGGGGGATAAAAGGCTACAGGTCTAAATGATTTTATCAGATATATACTATAAATCCTTTGTTTCTGTTGGGTGTTCTGTGATTTCGATGAGAAAAGTAATTAGTAACTTACTTCTCCCCTGCCTTGTTATTCACGATACTGTTCAAAAAGAAAGAGGCAAGTGGGGAATTGGACTGAACAGGACATGGGTTTCAAAGACAGCTTTGAAGGTTGGTGCCTGTTATGACTGAAGTGACCCTGAGTCCTCAGAATGAGAAGTAAAGCACAGTGTCTAACAGAATGGGAGAAGGCACAGGGGGCATAATTATAATCACAACACTCAGGAGGCTGAGATTAAGGCAGGAGCATGTTGAATTCTGGGCCAGCCTGGGCTACATAAAAGAAACCAATCTTAAAGGGTGCAGGGATGGGCGGGAGATATGGCTCAGCGGTTAAGAGCACTGACTGTTCTTCTGGAGGACCTGAGTTCGATTCCCAGCACCCACATGGCAGCTAACACCTGTCTGTAATTCCAAGATCTGACACCCTTACACAGTTATATATGCAGGCAAAACACCAATTCACATGAAATAAAAATATTAAAAAAGAAGCATCTTAATAAAAAAAAGGGGGGGTGCAGGGATGCTACAATATTAAAAAAAGAAGTGGGAGGGATAGGGTTTGTTGTTGCTGTTGGGTTTTTTGTTTTCTGGTATAGTGGTTTAACCTGGGGTTGCTAGGCAAGTGCTCTACCAGTAAGATATGTATGCAGCCTTTATTATTCAACACACAACAACAGTACACACACACACACACAGACTCACAAAATCTTTGGCATAGATTCTTGCTAAGTTGTTCAGGCTACCCATCAACTCACTCATTAACCTAGGCAGGTCCCAGACTTCCAAGTAGCTGGAAGAACATGCTTGCACCACCAGAGCTGGGGGAAGGCACTCTTGCATATTTAATATTTATCTGTTTTTATTTAAATGTATCTATGAACATGTATTTGAGGGCTTGCAAAAACCAGAGAAGAGTGTGTCAGGTCTGGGAACTTGAGCTGTTCAAGTGGGTGCCTGGAAATGAACCTGGGTCCCCTGAAAGAATGTCAAGTGCTCTTAACAACCTAGTCATCTCTCCAGCCCAGAAAATGGTTTTCAATCTATAAAGTAAATAGTAAGCCCCATTGTTTAGTAACTGCCTGGTGTTACTACAAGTGGGTTCATGCTTCCATTCTTCTGTACAGGTTGAAAATTGGAAGACAGCCTTACAGTATATAAAGCCAGCAAGTTATAAATGCTAACTACTTTTATGTTAGCAGAGAGCCAGGTAAAACTAATCACTTTTATATAAACAATTTAACTTACCAACTGTATGGGTAACAACATCAAAATTCCCCACCTTTGAGTAATTTAGAAAATACTGTTACAAACCAGTTTTATAGCTTTTCTTCTCAATTCCCATTCATTCCACTCATATGACCTCACAGTAGTTGGTGGCAGTATGTGTGTATCTGTCTGTGTGCTGTTTTCACACTTAGTAATTGGTTTTATATAATGCTTGTCAACATCTCTCATCTAAAGAAAGAGAAGTTTGTAATTAGTACTTATAAAACATAAACAATTCATATAGCTATAACTAAAATTATTTAGTTAAAATTGCCAAAAAGACTAGCAAAATATTTTAGGAACATGGAATATACTTGCAAATGACAGCAAAGAAAAGCTTGTAATCAGCAAACCAAATGCAATTGTATTTTTGCAGTCTGGATTTATTCATGGCTTTGTGAATTTAATGTGGGAAGGTATTTTGGAAGAGAAAAGCATCACTCATTACCAAATATTCAAATATCTTTTCATACTCTTCACAATTCATAGTAGTGTAAGTTGAAATGAAAAGTATAACTAGTAATTAAATATTAGTTATAAACCCCACTATTTAATCCTCCTTAGGATTTTGAACTTGAACTATGTTTTCAAGTTAAACTATGTACCCATAACATGTCTCTTTGTTTTTATTTTTGTTTGAATATACTAATTTTCTCCAAGAACACCTGCTACTAAATATTAGCAATTGCAGGCTAAAGAACAGTCTATTCTGCTGTGTGTGGTACTATTAGAGACAGAGGAAAATTCATATCACAGTAGAGAGAAGGGAACAGACAATAGCTTCCCATAACCAAGGTGATCAATACTAATGAATACAGATTCTAAGTTCCTGTGGTGTGGGGAGGGTGTAGGGAAAACATAATGAAAAGGTAATTAACATTATTGTACAACAGAAGTAAATGGTAGTTAAATAAGCAAGGGAGGAAGACAGAGGAGAATACCCAGGTTCCATAGGTAACTGAAGAATGGTGTGGATTAAATAAGGAAAAAACCAAACCCAGGTACACAGAGAACAGTACTTCAGCAGAAAACTCTGCCTTGTCTCCAGAGCACACACTCTCTGGGTACCTGAGTCCAGCCTCTCACTGTCCTTAGCCTCCTTACATCTCTGACTGCAGCTGACAGAGGGACAAATGTCTGGACCCAGGTAAACTCTCTTTATCTGCTCTTTCCCTCTGTGGGACAACAAGTACATGTTTTTATGCGCACATGTATTGGAATATTTAGAAGGCATGATGTGTTAGGTAGAATCTTACTCATTTTGGTGAGGAGGGGTTTGGTTCTCCAACTTGGCCTCCTGAGGTCCCGGATTCTAGGGTATGCCACACTCTTAGCTTAGAACGTTCATTTAAACTGGTGGTGAATCTGTGATCCTCGCTGATGAACTGATTATACTCTAACACATACTCATGGTTATACCTTCATGAGAATCATGATTTTACCCATTTAAAAAAATTATCTTTTAACAAAAGCAGATCTGGGCTGGTAGGACAAGTCTGGACAAGAATATTAACTCATAGTTTTCTGACATTTAAAAGGCATGGCTGGGAATTAGCAGTAAAAAGATAAACAACAATAAAAACAACTGTGTGTATCTTGACTGCCAGGCCAAGATTTAAAAAAAATCTCAAAATTCAGAGTGAAATGGTGAATAACATTTTTCTAATGTATATGAAAGTATTTATTAAAATTTTCCTCTTGTAAATTTTTGAACAATTGATTCCTGCCATATCTTTTCTAAATTAGAATTTTGTGGGGCTGAAGAGTGAATGGTCAGCAATTAAGAGCACTGACTGTTCTTCCGGAGGACCTGAGTTAGATTCCCAGCACCCACATAGCAGCTAACAACTGTCTGTAATTCCAAGATCTGACACCCTTACACAGTTATACATGCAGGCAAAACACCAATCCACAGAAAATAAAAAATAAATATGTTGTAAAAAAATTTTGTACAATACATCTCACTGAGTACAAAATCACATATGTTAAACTTAAGATCACAATCTTTATAATAGTCACAAAAAAAGAATTGATTTCCAGGGAATCTACAACTTGAATTTTTGAGAGCCATTGACTAGAAAAAAATAATTTGGTGATAACTTTAAAAATGAACATACCAATTAAGGGCAATAAATAACTTTAAAGTTTTTTGTGATAATTCTCTTAACTAGAAAATTACTTATAAAGATACTATATACTATATATAAATACATATAATTTATCCACTTTTAGAATAAGATTTTAAAATATTTTAGTTGTGTGTGTGTGTGTGTGTGTGTGTGTGTGTGTGTGTGTGTAACACATCTCATTGAGCATTGCATGAGTGCAG
Source organism: Sigmodon hispidus (assembly GCA_004025045.1). NCBI lineage: Eukaryota > Metazoa > Chordata > Mammalia > Rodentia > Cricetidae > Sigmodon > Sigmodon hispidus. Next base: position 130,858 of record PVIH01002858.1, read on the forward strand.
TGACCAAGGAGGCCAGAAGAGGATGTTGGATCTCTGGAAACTGGAACTACCTCCAATACTGAGCTGCCACATATAGGTGCTGAGAAACAAACTGAAGCCCTCCCTCGACAAGAGCAAGAAGCAAGCGCTCTTAACTGCTGAGAGAGCTCTCTGATTCCTTTAAACAGTTTTTTTTTTTTAAATCTGAAAGACTCACACACGTTTGTAAAAAAGAAAAGTACATTAGAATGTCATATAAAAGCTCAAGTAAAAATAGAAATGATAAATTGCAATTAAAAATGAAAATTGTCCTATATGAGCAAGCTAACAAACAACTAGCTAGGATGCTAGGCAGAATTAGAAAATACTTAGAGCTGTGAGGAGAATGCTGTGTGTAGAAGCCTGTGGCCTATAACTGAATCAATGCAGCAAATACATTCCTAAAGCACAAAAAATTAATGAGCCAAGCTGTTATTAAAGGAAGCCGGAAACCAAAGAGAACCAAATAAAGGAAGTCCGTGAGGGGAAGTGATAAAGGCGGCAGCATGAGGCAGAAATGGAAGCAACTGTGAAACAGGACTGACAGTTCTCTCTGAAGAGACTGACAAACCGTCCAGTGAGAGTAAAAATAAATAATAAGTATAATTAAATAAGACAGGACCTGGCAAGATGAATCAAAATATATAATACACGAAATCACAAAGCAGCATAATAGATGGGTAGGCATCTATTACGTGGATTCCAGGAAGTATGGGCTACATAAGACCCTGTCACAAAACAATCCAAACAAGCACAAAGGGTGACAGAAAAGGCTGAACATGGTGACAAACATCTTTAATCCCAGCATTTGGGGGACAGACACAGGACAGAACTCACCTCTGTGAGTTCAAGGCCAGCCTGTTTTACACGGCAAATTCCAGGACAGCCAAGGCTACCCAGTGGGGTCATGTTTCAAAACCAAAACCAACCCAGTTGAGCTGGGGGCAATAGATCATGTAGAGATTAAACTGGTTATGAAAGATTATCATGAAAATAAATTGAATAAATTTCTAGAAAAATAAAACTCATTAAATCTAATATAAAAATAAGAAAACTGTACCTAAAAACATCTTACTATTATTTATATAAATATATATTAAATTTAATAAAACTGGGCAATGTTAACTCAGTTTTATATAAAATTGTTTCATCTTATAAGTAAATTAATATATAATAAGTTAGGTAAGGCAGATTATAGAGTAAAAGCTGAATCATCTCTCAACAGATGTAAAAACAATTTTATATTATCTCAGCAAATGATCTAAAAGGGAGACTTTTAATCTGACAAAATCCATGGAGGGGTGTGTCCTATAACAAACTACATCATGGAAAAAGTACCCCAGGAAGACAATGACACCTACTTCAACCACTTCTATTCAGTACTGTACTAAAGACTGCTTGTCAATGTAGCAAGAACAAAAAACAAGGAAGTGTAAGACAAATATAGGCTTACACAACATGACCCGTAACATGGCCTAGCATCTGCTCTATTTCCTGGCTGGTAATGACTGAGGCACATCATTTACTTCTTATCCCTTGGTTTTCAGTCCAGTTTTTACCTCCACTAAAAAACTTGGGACATCTTATTAATTCTTAATTTTAATATTAAGTGAAAGAGACTTGCTGAGCTGGTATCAGGCCAGGACAACGCACTTGCCAAACTCCCTTAAAAACAAGAGGATGTTTGCAGAGTTTGGGCAGAATATCATGTTCACATTCCAACAGATATTTTCTTGACCACATGTCATATTCTTCACATTTACCTTCCGGGAAAAGGTCCAATTAGTAACATATAAACAGCTTCTCTTTGTCCAGTAGAATAGAAGGCATTAGCAGATTGGTATCTTACGCATTATGTATTTTGTAATCAAAGCTGTAGTTACAGTATGATATGGCTAAGAATAAAGACTGCACTCTGCTTCCCAATTAAGTTGTGTCTTTTGCTGTTCTTAATTTTGATGGTGCCCATGGTCTCCTTGACCCCAGTCTTTTACAGAGGAAGGAACAATAAATATGGTTAATTAAGAAAAAAATGAAGAAAATGAGAAACAGGTAATTGTGGTAGTTTTTTTTCATTGTGAACTTAGAACAGTGTAGAATCACCTGGGAAGGCAGTCTTGATGAAGAATTTTCTAGATCAGGTTGGCCTGTAGGCATGTCTATAAGATGACTGACTAGGTAAACGGAATGGGGAAGGCCTCCACACACACCCTCTGGATGGCACTATTTATTCCCTATGAAAGAGATCCTCAACTGTGTAAGAGTGGATAAAGGGAGCTGAGTATTAGCATGTGTGAATGAAGGCTTCTGGAAAGAAGGTACATTTTCCACTGAGCCTTCTTCTCTGATTAACTTGGCAGCACTTAAATGATTCTGGATAATTTGGAATATTACTAGTTCACAGCCAAATTATCTTGAGCCATCTTTAGCCTTTTTAATAAGCATTTATTGTCCTCGTCTCTATGTGAGCTAACATCTTTGTGATAGTTAATTAGATAAAGTTGTTGGGATGTACAAATATACACCTCTCACCCACTAAAAGGCTGAATGTCACCAGATACCATGTGAGGCCCAGAGCAGAGACATTCCCACTTTGCCTTAGTCCACCAGCTGCTTTCTACCAATGTATTTGAAAAGCACTTCATTTACCACTTTCTTTGTTCTGTAAAACTTCCTGAAACTGCTTCTACATTGGAACATGGAATTTGGAGTAGTAGCCTAAGTCTGTATTCGTAGACCATGGTCATCCATGTTTGGCTTCAAGATAAACTATCTCCTGTTCCCTTTGAGGTTTCTGTTTTGTATCAGCATCTATGGTGCCAGAATTTCATCCCAAGAGCATCCCATCTACATTTCCCTGGAAAACCTGTGTGTCCAAGCTCTTTCACATTATCTCCTCAGGTAGAGTCTGGGGATTTTTTTCTGGGCTTTCTCAGATCATTCTCGGTTTGTTGGAGGGCTCATTTGCTTATTCTGAACTGGATGCTTAAGGCTCCTGCTTGGTAGGTAAACACTGTTTTGCTTTGTTTTTCTGATTTGCCTTCCTGGTTTAAGGTATCTATTTTGTTTGTCTGCTGTGACAGCACCTTGGTTTCTGATGTTGTTATTTGTTTATAGACCTCTAAAGGCATTCTGGTTTGTTAATCTTGCGTGCAGTTGTCCCCTCCCACATAATCTAAGGAAAGAGAGTTTGGTGGAGGAAACCTAAATAGATATTTGGACTTCATTGAATTTATGTTTGATCATTATACATAATTCACCTTTCAAGTGTAAAAATAAATGAGAAAATTTAACCATAGGTAAGTTGACTTTATGTTTTCCTTTATGGAGAATATTTATTATCTCTAAATTGGTTTGTTTTGTTCACTTAATTAAAAGTCAAAGCCAATAAATGTTTTGAAAAATCACAAATAGGCAACCTGCTTGAATTGAAATATAAAGTCACCTAAAAAGAAATGATAGGATTGTTAATTTACAAAAACTAATAAGCTTCAAAAACTGTATTAATAAGAGGTATTAATTTTTTTAATTTAAAAGTTTTAGAGGATAAATCAGAACTAGAGACAAGTTCTGAAAACAACCACTTTTGTCTGGTCTTGTCTTTCCCTCCTTTATCTTCTAACAGAGCAAATCTAGGTCAATGAAAAAGATTGGCATGGCCTATTTTAAGAGAACAAGCAGGAAAGATATTCCCTGCAATATTAAAAAAATTTTGTAAAAGGTCGTCCTTTCCCTTGAGAAGTCTATTTCACACTTTGATAACTATTTTTCTACGTAAGCAGCACTCCTTTAACCCATGTGCTTCAGTCTGTATTAAACTGTCTTTATTATGCCAATTAGCCCAAAAATTCTTTTTAGCATTTGTACTGGATTTTGTCAACTTGACATAAGCTGGAGCCCCCTAGGAAGAGGGGCCTCAGTGGAGCAAATACCATCATCAGACTGGCCTGTAAGAAAGTCAACAAAACATTTTCTTGCAATGATGCCAACCCTGGGCAGATGGTCACAGCTGTTTAAGAAAGCAAGCAAAGCCAGCCATGGGTACCACATCAGAGAGCAGCACTCCTCCATGGGCTCCTGCCCCAGCTTCCCTGATGGTGGGAGTAAAGCCAAATAAACAATTTCTTCCCAAAATTGTTTTTGGTCAGTGTTTTATCACAACAATAAAAAGGAAACTAAAATAGTCAAAATGATGAGTCTGAATTTGACCTGAGTTGAGGATCTATGGGTAACCAAAGATGACCATGTGGCACTGTTTGGGAAGGTTTTAGAAGCTTGAGGTGAGGGGGCCTCACTAGACAAAGTGGGTTACCAGGAGTGGACCTTAAGGGCTTTTTAAATTTTTAAATGTAGAAATATTTTGATTATGTGTGTGTGGGTCTTTGTGTTGGTACCTGCACCTAAGGACAACTGCTCATAGAAGCAAGGAAAAAGATCAGGTTCTCCAGAGCAGGAGTTTCAGGAGGCTGTGAGTCACCATGTGGGTGTTGGAAACTGAACCCAAGCCTTTCATGTTTAAAAGATTCAAATGTTTTCAGTTCTTTTAAAAACATTTCTCATTACTTGGCATAATGGTTGTTTTCTTATTAACAAAATAACTAACTGTAGAGAAATTTTTGATACAATAAATAAATTTCCCTAAAGTATGTCTTTGGGTTCATGCAATTCCAATTTTAAAAAAAGAAGGACTTAGGGACCTGACAAATTAAGAAATTTACAAGGAGACAGTTGAAAATAAAGGCAGCTAATAAAATGTACAGTTTGCATTTCTGTAGATTTTGTAGCTATAGATTCAACCAACCAAGGAACAAAACTACTTGGGAAAACTTGTATAGCTACCTGCAAACCAAGATATTTCCCCTGGGAGAAAAACTCTTAAGACTTCAGGAGGCTAATGAAAGTTACATGGCTTGTTTGTTAGTCAGGGTTCTCTAGAGTCAGAGAACTTACAGAATGACTCTATCCATCTATCTATCCATCTATCCATCTATCTATCATCTATTCATATATCTATCTATCTACCTCTAAATCTAGATATAGATGGGATTACTGAAATGACTTACAGGCTGCAGTTCAACAATGGCTAGTTGTGAATGGAAAGTCCAAGGATCTAGTAGTTTCTCAGTCCCACGAAGCTGGGAATCTCAGCTGGTCTCTGTATACACTGGAATCCTGAAGAAGCAGGCTCCAGTGCCAATGAAGGAATGGATGTGCTAGCAAGGCCAGGACAAGCAGGTGAAGAACAAACACCTGCTTCCTTCTTCCATTGTCCTCATACAGGCTTTCAGCAGAAGGTGTGTCCCAGATTAGGTGTGCCTTCCAGCCTCAAGGTCTGGATCAAAGGTATGTTGTCTTCCAGCCTCAAGATCACGATCATAAGTGTGCCCTCCATTTCTGGATTGTAATTCATTCCAGATATAGTCAAGCTGACAACCAAGAACAGCCATCCCAGCTTGAGAAGCCCACAAAGTTAGAAAATTTACAGAATCACCTCCCAGGTATGATTAAAAAGCAGGAAATAATTGCTAGGGGGAGGAGACTGTCCAGCAGAGCTAAGTTCTGGGCATGCAGCTTTCCTGTCTCATCATCCAATGCAGAAATGGGTTTTTCTGCTGGGAAGATGAAGCCTATCTAGTGAACTGACTCAGTTCCAGGCACACAGCTTACCTTAGACATCATCCTTGCAGAAATGGGCCTTGCAGCAGTGTAACTGCTTTTTCAGTAACCCATGCTCCTTTGTGGAACCCCAATAAATGCACTGCTTCAACAAGATGGAGATGGGTGAAATCGTTTATTTAGTCTGTGGTTAGTGCCCTATATAGGATAAATCCATTTGTTCACATTTCCCCAAGGAAAGTCACACAACACAAGCAATGCGGGAATACAGCCTGACACAATGAGTTGGAAAGAGATTGTAGCATGTTCCCTGTGATAGGTGATAAGATGTGCAATCCTTCTAAGGGAGGAGGAGCTCAAGAGACAATCCCAATATAACTACAATTTCCCACATGGTATGAGACAGTCCTTGCAGGCTGTGGTGGCTGTTACTCGGCCTTTAATGTGTGCATGAAGACATGCAACCAAAGCCGAGCTGTCCAGTCAGAGAGAATTCACCAGGGTAAGGAAGGATTAACAGTGAGACAATGGCATGTAGATATCATCCTCCACCTTAGCATCTTGGTAAGTCAAGTGAGGAAAAGAAGGGGAAGATGGGGTGCCATTTCCATTCTTAGAGTTGGCAGGATGTGAGATGAGGACAGACAAGTTCCATGTGTGATAAGCAGCCCTTTTTTTGAGTTCAAAAAGCTGGGAATTCATGGGAAGAAATGGACAAAAGGTGCATGGGTTTGGGAAAGGGGTGGGGTTACAGGCAATAGAAGAGACCTGACCTTTAATACAAAGGAGGAGAAAAGTCAAAATGCTGATGGGGTTCTTTAATGTTTCGGTGCAACAATCAGAAACTACTTTGCATGTGAATCACCTGAGTTGAGGGAGACTTAAACCAAAACCTCTCACAAACCGGCTTGTGGGGGTTATGGGATACGGGAACAGATGAGACGACTGTGCCACAGAAGCTGAAAATCAAGAGCACCGACTGTTCTTCTGGAGGACCTGAGTTCGATTCCCAGCATCCACATGGCAGCTAACAACTGTCTGTAATTCCAAGATCTGACACCCTTACACAGTTATACATGCAGGCAAAACACCAATTCACATAAAATAAAAATAAATAGTTTAAAAGTTAAAAAAAAAGAAAATCGGAGTGTGGTGATTAATTTTAATTGTCAGCTTGTCATCTAAAATCACCTGGGAGGGAGTCTCAGAGAGGGACTGTCTCCATTAAATTGGACTGTGGCCATGTTTGTGCGCTATTTTCTTGGTTAAGTAAAAATAAAAGACCCATCTGCTGCAGGTGGTACCATTCTCCAGGAAGAAAATTCTGAACCTTGTAAGAGTGGAGAAAGTTCCATGATGGAACTCACACCTGACACTGTTATTGGGGCTAAGAACAGGCCACAGGCCTTAGGGAAGGACATACTACTATTATTATGCTATTGGACACAATATTAAAATGATGCTCAGTGATTTAATGTTATACCCATAGATGAGTGCATCTCTCAACCCTCGTCAAAGAAGTTGCTGTTGAAGACAGCAATTAACACTGAGACTCACAACTGATCAATGTACAGAGAATAAAGACTAAGGAGTGTTCAGCTTTATGTGGCACATCTATATCATATCTCTCCATGAAAGGCTCACAGATGGATGTGGAAGAGCAAGCAGGAAGAATTAGGTCCAGGAGCATCGATGACTTACAAGGAAACACTGTTTTCTGGACACAACAGGGCAGTTGCTCATATGAACTCCATAGCAGAAAAAAATCGGCATGAAGGTGTAGATGTGAGCAGGATGTCTGAACTGTACCTGAGGAGCCATTTGCAATTGATAGCTGCTGGGAGAAGAGAGTCCATTTTCTTTAAGGGGATGAGCCCAGGGATAAGTTAACCACACTCCAGGGCAGGGCCCACACCCAAGAGTATTTGGGTGGCACAAACTAGACTGGATGGATTTTAAAAGGGAGAAAGAGAACACAAAGTTGGGTGGGTAAGGAGATGGGGGTTGATCTGGGAAGAACTGGGGGAAGAACCCCAGGGCTGAACATTCTCTTTATAAGATTCTCTTTTCTTAAAGCTCTGACAGATCTGAATTACTTAAATTGAGTTCAAAAGATGTCAAGGACTGAGGAGGAGATGGAAAAACATATCAGCAAGCAAGGGTCTCTCTCTCTCTCTCTCTCTCTCTCTCTCTCTCTCTCTCTCTCTCTCTCTCTCTCTCTGTGTGTGTGTGTGTGTGTGTGTGTATTGGTCCTCACAAGCATAGGATGCAAGATTTTTGTCAAGGTGGGTTTCCTACAGAAAAACATCACAAAATACTGTGCTCATGAAGTTCTAAGGGCCTGATAAATAAATAGTTCATAGAAGACATAAATGACAAAGTGGTACAAAGAGAAAATTTGTTATAAAAGTGAACCATTATTCCCCCTCTAGAGTATGCTGTGCACATTTATTCCCTGAAAGGAATCATACTGTATTAAAGGCTATTTGCTCAGCCCTGGGTTCTTCGAACAGCCTGTCATGACTGAGGGTCAGTTCTAAAGACAAGTACACAAAGCTATCAGGGCCACACCATGCAATTTGGTCCCCTAAGGCCACCGGGTGTGGAAAGATGTACAGTGGCCCCATTCAGCATCAGTACCCAGGATGTGAAAGCTGGATGGTTCAGGGAAAGTGATTGGATTATGGAGGCTAGATGAGGATGTCACTCTTTAGTGGCACATCTCCTTTTGAGTTAACACATTCTCCTGTATCCAACACCTTACAAGGAATCCCAGTAAGTTAATTGGTTCACCAAGCTAGATTTAGGTAGAACCTGATATTCATTTGGTCTGTTGCTGATATTTGTTCACATCTTCCAAGAAAACTCACATGAGAGCTGAGTATATATATATTACCTTGTCATTATTTCCCAAGCAATACAGGTTAGCACAATTTACAGTTACATTGTAATCATCATTTAAAATAATCTAGGGGTAATCTTTCTCTCCATATACAATGTATGTAGATATAGATAAATGATAAATTCTTCAAGGCATTAAAGAAAAACATTGAAAAAGATCAGAAAATGGAAAGATTTCTAATGCTCATGAATTGATAACACAGTAAAGGGGAGCATCATACCAAAAGAAATCTACAGATTCAATACAATCCCATCAAAATTCCAGCACAATTCTTCACAGATCTTGAAAGGACAATTTTCAACTTCACGATAGGTAAGATAATCTTGAATTAAAAATAAAAAAACTGTGGGAAGTATTACTATTCCCAATTTCAAGTTTTACTACAGAAATATAGTAATAAAAACAGCATGGTGTTGGCACCAAAACAAAACAAACAAACAAACAAGCCAGGTTGATTAATGGGAGCAACTGAAGATCCAAACATAAATCCACACATCTGCTAACACCTGATTTTTGATAAAGAAGCCAGAAATACACACTGGAGAAAAGACAGCATCTTCAACAAGTGGTGTTGATCAAATTGGATGGCTATATATAGAAGAATGCAAATGGGTCCATACCTATCACCCTGCACAAAATTGGCTCCTAATGGATCAAAGACATCAACATAAAACCAGAAACACTGAACCTGATAGAAGAAAAAATAGGAAATAGCTAATATCCAAAATATATAAAGAAGTATGTGTACACACACACACACACACCTGACTAATAAATTGGAGTACAGCTCTAAATGAATAGTTCTCAAAAGAGAAAACTCATATGGTTGAGGAACACTTAAAGGTTCAACATCCTTAGCCATAGAAATGAAAATGAAAATTCCTCTGAGACTTCATCTTACACCTGTCCCAATGGCCAGGATCAATAAAAACAAGTGAGTGAATGCTACTGAGGATGTGGGATAAGAGGTAGCACTCATTTGGTGTTGGTGGGAATGCAAACTTGTACAGCCACTATGAACATCAGTGTGGTAGATCCTCAGGAAAAAGGAAATTGATCTAACTCAAGATCCAGTTAAAGCACTCTTTATGGGGGCACAAAGCTGGGAGTAACTAACTAATATAAAATTTGGAGATGGGCCCAAAGGATACTTCATCCTACCACAAAGACACTTGTTCAGCCATGCTCACTGCTGCTCTATTGATAACACTAAGAAATTAGGAGCAACCTACATGTCACCCAACAAAAACATATATAAAGGCAATGTCTTACATTTACACAATGGAGTTCAGTTTAAAAAAAAAAAGGCATCATAAAATTCACTGGTAAATGGATGGAACTAGAAAAAAAATCATTTTAACTAAGGTATCCTATACCCAGAAAGACAAATATAGTATGTATTCACTTACGAATGGATAGGAGCTTCTAAGTCAATGATAACCAAAATATAATCTGTAGAGCACCTGAGGTTAGGTACAGACTAGGGGGCAGAGAGAGGAAAGGGAAAAGAACAGGAAGTGATGGGTAGAGCAGGAACAGGAAGGATCAAGTGGGAAGGAGATAAAAGAAGAAGATGGGGGGGAAGTATGGGGAAAAACAGCTAAAATTTAGGGCCATTTGAGAGGTAATACGTGAACATAATATAGTAGAAGCTCCCTAAAATGTACACATATATGAAGGCAGTCTAAATGAAATCAGCAAATAATGGGTGGAAACAAAGTCCCAACTGTCCATCTCTCCAGCTCCACCAAATGAAGCTTCCAGTACCAGGATTGGGTTTCATCGGATTGAGTTGTTATGCAAGGGGGTCCCACTGAACTCCCCCAAACAATCTAGGCTGTTGCCAAGACTACAGGTTAGGTTGCTCTCCAGAAACTGAGAGCAAGACCCCACTGCTAAAGACAACACCCACATGACTCATTGGGTATGAAGATGTTGAACTGGTGCCTACATAGAGCATTCACTCCTATATTCTAGTGTCTTTAGTACTGAGTATACTCTGCATACTACCAAAGGAACAATGTAAACACTAACCCAGTCACAAAACCATTGATCTACAGTGCTGGCCTGGCTACAAGAATGCTAATTCAATAGTGGCACAAAGCCTGTGGGAGTTATGAATCAATATCTGATTGGACTTATGGCCCACTCATTGTGATGGAAGCCATACCTAACACTATCGGGTGATAGGCCAGAGAACTAGGGTAAAACAAATACTACTGTTCTTAAACTCTAACATATGAAAAGTAAATGAAAGCAGAATAATGATAAAAGAATAATCTCAGAACACAGAAGGGCTTCTGAAACAATGCCTTAAAAACAACACAACCTTTAGAAGGAAAGATTTACGGATGTAACAACACCTACAGAACTCACTGAACATGGAAAACCTGACCTGGTGCCTACACAGAGCCTTCACACCATGACTAGTATTTGTGGTACTGGAAGATGCTCTGTACACTACTGAAGGAGAAAGGCAAAGGCTAACCCACTAAAAACCCTTTGAACTATAATGCTGACCTGCCCACAAGATGTGCTAGTCTAACCAGTCAATATCTGATTGGATTTAAGGCCCACCCCATGAGATGGAACCCATACCTGACATTACTCAGGTGACCAAGAACTTGAGACTAAACAGGCCAGAGACCTAGGGAAAAACCAAATACGACTGTTCTGCTAAAGAAACATAGCAATAAAATGACTCCTGTTGACATTCTGCTATACTCATAAGTCAGTGTTTTGCTCAGCCATCACCAGAAGATCTTCTGGAAGTAGATGGGAGCAAATACAGAGACCCACAGCCACATAATGTGCTCGGAGAGAAAGTATAAGAAGGGATAGAGGGCACTAAGGAAACAAAGCCTTCTGAACACAACAGGACCCCCAAGTCCTCTGAAAGAGCAGCCAGTGCTCTTAACCACTGAGCCACCTTCTCAGGCCCTTGCATTCATTTTTAATTCATGTGTATAAATGTATATTGTGTTATTTTGTTTAGGGTGGTGTCACACTGCATAGCCTGACTAGCCTGGAACTCAATAGGCAGATAAGACTTACTTCAGCTGGAGATCTGCCAGCTTCTGCCTTGTAAGAGCCAGGATTAAAGATGTGTACCACCCAACCAGCTTTACTTTTATAAATGAGATCAAAAGCCACAAAGGGGACCTTGATTTCCTTGGTACCAAAATGATGGCTCTTCCAGGGCTCCCCATGGTTTCTGGTAATACTTCTTTCCTACCTTTTAATTCTTTAATCGGTAGAGCAAATGATCTCATTCTTGCACCAATGGTATCAAGTGGGTGCAAGTGAGAGGCTCTGGGCTCAAATTTCCAGAACCTACCTAAAAGCCAGGCGTGGCCATACATGCCGTTACCCCCACGTGTTGTGGGGGGGGCGCAGAGACTGGTAGATGGCTGCACTGCAGCTTAGTGACCAGTAAGCCTTGCTGAAACAGTGAACTTTGGTTCAAAGAGCCATTCTCTCAAAAGGTAGGTCAAGAGAGAGAGGAAGACCCAACAACCTTCTCCACTTCTGCACACACAAGCAGCACACATGTGGGTATCCCCACACACCCCAAAGAGCAACAAAACAAAGAAAAAGATGCTAAACTTCCCTGTCAGAAGAAATACGCAGTGAACAATACTGAGGTGCCACTTTAATCAAGTCAGAAGTTACAAACCCAGGTAACTGCAAGGGTTTACCATGTTTACCTGAGAATATGGTATGAGAGTTTCAAACTGTTGATGAAGCTCTAGTAGCTGAATTAGCTCTGCATTCTTTTTGGCTTTTTCTTTTATCAAGTTAATATAATGTTCAGGATTTTCTGCAAATGAATATGCAGCATCTATGGTATTGAAAGTGTAATATTTTTCTTTATATTTCAAAATTCCAATGGTTGGATTTCCTGTCAAAATTAAGAACAGTAATTTAGCTAGGCATGAAACAAGTGACTTTTTTTATGATAAGCCATAAGCAATGTTGGTGCTGTTGACAATCTATCCACAGCATTTCACAGGCTAACCGATACTCTATTGCTAAGCTACATGTCCATCCCACACACACCCTTTTAACATATCAGTTCTAGTTTTGCTTTGCTAAATTGTTATTGAAGGATAAATATGTGAAATTCATATTAGATTATATATTTTTTAGTTTAAAATATACTTTATGGGGCTGAATAGGTGGTATAACAGTAAAACATTAAATAGGGCCCTTTGCAAGACCCAAACTCAGTTCCTAGGACCTTCATCTAGTGGCTCAGAACTACCTTTAGCTCCAGTTCTCAGGCTTTAGTGCCTTGGTATGGCCTCCACAGGCATCTGCACTCACATGTATGTACCACCCAGATATACACATATACACATAATTTCAAAATAAAAACAGAGAACGGGAAGATGGCTTAGTAGCTAAAAGTAAGTATTGCTTTTCCAAAGGACCTGAGTTTGGTTCTCAGGATCCTGTCAGATAACTCATGAAGCATGTAACCCCAGATCCTCTTTGACCTCTAAGGTACCTGCATACGGGTTGCATTCATTCACACAGCCAAACACATACACATAAATAAAAAATACAAATAAGTCTTTAAAAAGATTTATGTAAAAATCCTCCTATACAGATAAAATGTGTGCCAAAAAAAGTCATAAAAATCTTTTAGTCCATTTGGCAAAATTTACAAACCTACTTAATCTAATTACTAAAAAATAGAAGGGATGAGGTTCTTGTGCTCACAGACAAACATTAGGGAAACCAGGAATATTTAACATGAGGGTTGTCTCTTCAACAGAAGATGTGTATACCTGTTTCCACCTAGAAGGCTGGGAAGACCTGGTGATTTCTGTGATCTCTCCAGGGCCACATCTGAAGCCCCAGATGGTTATGTTTATTCCAAACTCTTCCCCTCTAGACCCTTATCCTGAGAATTGTTTCTTACTCAACAGAACCTATCTTTATGAAAGAGGCCACAGGTACTTTGCAAACAAGTTTCAATATCACAGCATAAGCTTTACTGGTGATAATTTCCTGATGATAACTGTCACCAGGAAACTTGTTTCTAGCCCCACCCCCCAAATTAGACTTATGTATGTCTAAAATAACCTGTCCCATGTCTGACACTAGAAGTTTGTATCAAAACTTGCCATTGAGTGGTGATTAACCTGGTGTTTGCAGAGACCTCCACACTAAAGTAGGATGTGTATACACATCAGAGAGTGTGTGCACATGTATGTGAAGATATGTTCAGGGCTAGCGGAGACAAGAAGCTATCTGGGCAAGCGTGGTGGTGTACACCTTTAATCCTAGCACTTAGGAGGCAAAGGCAGGAGGGTTTCTCTTCAGTTGGAAGCCACTGTGGTCCACATAGTGATTTCCAGGACAGACAGATATGAACAGAGAGACCATATATAAAGAAGAGAGGAGGAGGAGGAAGCGGGGAACATCTGGCACCCTTCTCTATCACTGCCAACCTTATTCCTTTGAGCCGAGTTCTCTCACTGAATCTGGAATTAGGCTGGCAGCCTACACGCCCCATCTATTCTCCTGCCTCTGTACCTCATCGACCCCGTGCTAAGGTTACAGGACTGTGCATAGTCAAATCTAGCTTTTTAACGTGGGGATCTAGGTATTGAAACTTAGACACAGTTCCTCAGCTTACTCACTACCCTTGTCACCGCCCCCAATGTGTCTTACCCACTAGTCCACATCCAAGCCCCCAATGCTTCCTACCCACTATTCCATATCCACAGCCCCAGTGTTTTTTACCTACTAGGCTAGATCCACAGCCCCTAATATACTGCTTCAAAATAACTCTGTAAGAACTACAAAAGTATGATGTCTTTTCCTCTGTACAGATTTGCATATTTTCCACTACAGACTATGGATTATTAAATATCTGAATATCTGTGGAAATTATATAGGAAATGGTAATACCGTCCTATTTATTTTTCTAGCAAATAGTTGTTGGTCCTATTCTTGGTACAGAGGGATACAGTAGAAAATCAAATAATTATTCCCAACAAATCACAAATACATCAAAGGTCAAAGAGTGGCCAGGGTTGTGGGAATAAACTAACTCAAAAATAAAGCAGCAAGCAGATTAAATGCGTAACAAAACAAAGGAGTATGAGGTTGGCATTTAATACAAATTGGCAATTAGGGAAGGCTTAGTGAAATGAAACAATAGAGCATGAGTTGGGGTAGAGTGATCCAGGAAAAGACTTCTGGTAGACATGGAGTCATCTGGAAAGGGCACATGTGACATTCTGGTAAGCTAGTGTCACATTGGGTGTAAGCCATGTAGTGTGTACTCCCAAACAGTTGAAGACATTCTACAAAGTCCTGAGTGAACAGCTGCCCTTGCCTAGGCAGTGATACAGTTAGCAGAAATAATAAACAGAGGCAAAAGGACCAGCACTGGTTTATTCAGGGAGGACTTGAAAACACATAGCCTGACAACCCTCTCCATTCCTATTTCTCCTTGTTACTAACACAGCTGGTGGACTACATATGCCACTACCTGACTGCCATGTTTCTGGGGTGTTTGTTTCTCACAACAAAGCATAAGCTACTTTGTTTTCTGTACCATGAAAGCACAGAATTCCAGCAATTCTGTGACCGAAAAAAAAAATCCAACTAACCACAGAAAAATAATAGAGATCAAGAAAAAAGATGAAGTTACTGGACAGCATAAGTGTTAGGTAGCCCTTTCACATTGCTCTCACTGTGGTCCCTCCTAGTTTGCACTCTGTTGCTATGACAACACACAGACTAGGACCAACATGTGGAGGGGGGTGTTCTGTCTCAGTTCACAGGCTCATACTCCATCACTGGAGGAAGCCGAGGTAAGAACTGAAGCAAAGAGCCATGAAGGCATGCTCTTACCAGCATGCTCACCACAACTTCCTCTGCTGCCTTCCTTACACAGCCTAAGCCTAGAGATGGCGTTGTGCACAGTTGGCTAGGCACTCCTACATTAGTTAGCAATCAGAAAAAGGCCTCTCAGACATGTTCAGATGTCAACCTGATGGAAGCAATTCTTCAATGGTGGTCCTCTTTTCTCACACATGTCATGTTGACAACTAGAGCTAACTGTGACACAGCCCTAGGAGACTTCTTGTCATTCCCACTTCACACATCACTTTCTGAATTATAATCTATTTGCTACTTATTTTGGAAATATAATTTTATGTTTTAATTTTAAGTAACACAGAGAAATGTTATTTAATGAAATATTTTTTAAAAGACTCTAACAGGGGGCTGGAGAGATGGCTCAGCGGTTAAGAGCACCGTCTGCTCTTCCAGAGGACCCGGGTTCGATTCCCAGCACCCACATGGCAGCTAACAACTGTCTGTAGTTCCAGGTCCAGGCAAACACCAAGGCAAATAAATAAAATAAATAATAAATAAATAAAGAAAAAAAAGACTCTAACAGTTTTATGTAATAGGGTGTAGCTGCAAACTGACCAAGAATATTTTTAAGTGAACATAGTAGTTAGATAAGTATGTCTTTTTCAGTTAACTATTTTAAAGACACTATATTTAGCACTGATAAACCATGTTTCTGGACCCCTGCAGTACACGAGTCATCCCATTTTCAAAGCACTACAGAGTCCATGTTACATGCTGACTTAATATCTTTACTGTGAAATGTGAAATGCTCCAAACTCAGAAACAATCTGAGTTCCTTAATAGAGCCACAAACAGGAAATTCACATGATAAGTCACAATAAAAATATGGGTGCACTAAAAGTAGTGTACTGTACTCTTTGCCTAAAACATCTATGAAACATGATAGGTTTTGTGTTTAAACTTGGGTGCTATCTCCTAATACATCTTATACTCCCAAATCCACAATTAGAAACCCTTTTTGGCCTGAAGCATTTCAGATAGGGGACAGTCAGATCTATTATACCTCCCTTACAACCAATCTCTTGATGAATCTACCAGATTTTATAGGAAGCACCTTAGGTGAGGACACTGTTTGGACCCTCTCTACATCTCCTGCCTGGTTCACCATCTGAATACATGACGTTTTACAGGACAACAAAGTCGGTACAATAAGCAGTCAGTATGGAACAGATATAATGAAGGCAGACTGTTATCTCCAACATACCTGGGAGCAGGAGACCATCTGATGCAGCAAATGTGTAGCCACAAAATCCACGGTACTGAATTAGCAGTTTATCAAAATTTGCTGTTGTTTCTGGAAAAAGCCATTCCATTTTTCTGAAATCTGGCAAGTGTACTCTTTCTTCTAAAATGAGAGAGAACAGAGAGGGGTTTTCATCCCTTGAGAAGATGCTATTTCCTACATGAATCAGCAGTAAGTCATTCTAAACATTAACTTTTATCATTTGTACTTTTTCTTTTTTTTTTTTTTTAAAAAAAAACTTTATTTATTTGCCTGTAACTGGGAACTGGAACTACAGACAGTTGTGAGCTGCCATGTGGGTGCTGGGAATTGAACCCTGGTCCTCTAGAAGAATAATCAATGCTCTTAACTGCTCAGCCATCACTCCAGCCCCCATCTGTACTTTTCTCAGGGACTGTCCAAGTCCATGTCCATAACTTGCAAGAGAAAATGTGGAAATAGAACTTCACTCCAGAAGGAGCAACACTGAGAGGTCTTTTAGAAAACCCTGCTGTGCAGCTGAGGAAAAGCAAGCCTAAGCTCTTCCATCGGGGTATGCAATGTTCCTGCCACCACACATTACATCACCCATGAAATGAGCAGAAAGAACTGTTATGTGGCCAAGAGGATCTTCAATCAAGACATCTTGATATAACAATTGATGGACAACACTTTAAATACAGTCCTTATAGATGTAGATGGTATCTCAAAACTGTAAAAAAAAAGTTCCAAACAAGAAGAAATGTCTTTCTTTTACTAGTTTGATTTTGAATAAAATAAATAAAAATTTTGTTCTTTAGACTTTTTTCTTAAATGACTATTTTTATGTTGTATGTATATGTGAGTGTCTATATATTGTATGTAGGTGCACACATGCATGCCTAGTGTTCCAGAGCTGGAAGGAGGTGCTGGAGTCTTCTAGTGCTAGAGATGCAGGCCATTACTCAGGTCTTCTCTAAGAGCAGTAGATGCTCTTAACCTCTCTCTGAGAATCTCTTCCGCCTGTTTTTCTGGCCTTTAATGATGGTTCCTCGTTAAGTGAGGAACTAAAATGAATAAATTAGACACAAACAATATATTCATGAAAAACTATTTTCCAAGAGTCTGGCTTTTACAATCACACCTTCATTTCTAATAAGTCTGATTCTAGACCAAACAGCCAACATCCTGTTTGTCTTGACCTTGTATCTACAACTAAAAGTAAAGCCTAACTTGGAGTAAATAAATGTTTTATCCTGATATGTCAAAGATCCCCAGGAATGATAAGCAGGTATAAATTAAATTCGTTCAGAAGAATATTATCTCTCCAAATTCACTGGAGAATAACCTGATAAACCAGAAAAAGTTCTGACTCTGGTAGAAAGTGACATCTCTAAATCTAAGCAGCTGCAGGTTGGCTGAATACTTACAATTGAACTTACTTTAGCTTTTCTATTTTATTTCATATCTGCTTAGATATGCTATTGTAATGAAGTCAAATAAGTAATAAAAACTTGTACTGGAGGATTTTAGGGTCTCCTATTTAGCTCTCAGTTTTTACATATACTAACAATTTAAGGAAGGGCATCACTGATATATTCTTATTTTCTATTTTTCCAAAATAGAATTGGATAAATAAATTAGTAAATCATCTAATTTCATTTTTCTGCAAAGAAGTTTGAGTATTAAGTTCTAAACCCTACTTTGATATTTCTCATGAATTTTTAACACATAAATTCTATTTGATCTTATAATAAAAACCTGGAGCCAGATATGGGGGAAAAGCTGAAATATCAGAGAGACAGAGGAACAAACCACAGCCATTTCTCACCCAACCAACTCCTCCGGCCTATCTCCATGAATCCTCAAACTGAATGCCTCTGAGTCCTTAGCCAAAGGGAAGGGTAGGAAAGTGCAGGCGAAGGACAGAACTCCTGCCGCCTCCCACCTTGTATTTCCTTCTTTGCCCAGCTATCTCACCTCCTGGTTCAACTTTCCTGGTGCTGGGATTAAAGATGTGGACTTGAACTCACAGAGATCCAGACAGATCTCTGTGTCTGCCTCCACAAGGATTAAAGGTGTGGGTCACCACTCCCTGACCTGTGATGGGACTGTTCTCTATAAATAAAGGAGCTGTTTTGGCCAATGTGGAGCACCGTAGAAGTGGGTGAGGGATCAGAGGAGAGACAGGTAGAAGGAGGGCGGAGTTAGTCAGTCTCCATCAGACCTGAAGAAGAGCCATGTAAGGAATCCAGGTGAGCCACAGGCCAGGACGCGTGGCAGGTAGATTACTAGAAATGGGTTGAATTAAGATGAAAGAGCTAGCTAGTAATGTGCTTGAGACATAGGCCAAACAGTATGAAATTAATATAAGTGGCTGATTCATTTCTTTGGGGGGAAAAGCCGCTGCGGGCCAGATCCGAACTTCTGACCTAAACAGGCCCGGAAATGTTCTACAACACTGACCTCTATGGCTAATTCTGTGAGTGGCTCTATCCTTTTTCAGGAACTTTTTTTTTTTTTTTTTTTAACTTTATTTATTTATTTGCCTTGGTGTTTGCCTGGAACTGGAACTACAGACAGCTGTCAGCTGCCATGTGGGTGCTGGGAATCGAACCCTGGTCCTCTGGAAGAGCAGACGGCGTTCTCAACCGCTGAGCCATCTCTCCAGCCCCAGGAACTTTTATTAGATGTACAATGTATCACCACAAATTTTAGATTGTCATTAAGATAAAAAGGGTAAAAAGCTGGTGAAAAGATAGAAAGTTGATTAATAATGTCAACCTTTCTATAAGAATAAATACATCTTTTAAAGGTTCTAAAATTAACCCAGTTTTATAAGGACAAAAGAACTGGTTCATAAATCTCAACTTGATACTAAGAAGATACGTAGCAAATAACATTCTTTAAGGTGGAGCATTATCTGCAACAAATATAGCAAGATTTTTTTTCTCAGTACATCAATTACAAAACCAGTACTGTTGAAATATAAATGCACAAACACACAAAGCCAAGATGTGAAGGACTACAATAAGAATTGATTTCTGGACAGTAAGATATTCAGTTTATATAATTTTTTTCACATTTTTTGAGATTGGGTCTCTTGTAGCCCAGACTGACCTTGAACTCCTGATCTTCCTGCCTCTACCACCTACATGCTAAAAACTAAATGTGTGTCACCATAATTGGTTTTTTTCAAATTTTTATAATGAATACTAGTCCTTGATAATTAAGATGTTTAGTGTTTATTAGAAAGCTATAGAATAAAGTTTTTAAAACAAAAAGACTAACTTTAAATTAAAGGTAACTTAAAAAAAAAGAAAAAAATAATGGTTAGTGTGCATTACCCATGTGCTCCTTTATTCTGTCCATGTCAGTTTTTACAATGACACCATCGAGAAGACCCTGCATCACTTTCTCAGGAAAGAGCAGCTCATGAGTACCCAGGAACAGCTCCAGGTTAGTGGTCAGATTGCTGAGAACACTAATCAACACGGTCTCATCCTGAAAGCTCATCCACAGACTTGCCAGGGCAATGAATATAGGCTAAAAAGAGAGAAAAACCAAAGATGGAACTGTGCGACGGTATCACTGTACTCTAAAATATGAGTCATACAGAAACTCATTCTTCTGTAGTCAAAGTCTTGTGAAACTAGAGTAGACTCGTAAGTCAGAAGGAGGGAGACCCGTGTTTGCTTTCAGAGCATTTCATTTGGTGTTTCAACGTTATTTGCTCAGAAAGTAACTGAACACATTTGCTCTCCTAAGAAATAATAATACTTTACCTCAAAAGGTCAACAAGAAAAATATACTTGAATTTTTTTGTTTAAAAACTAAATGGCTCATTATAGTTGATTTATCTGGCCCAATGATAAACCAGAAAATCCAGGAAGCATACATGTACATCTTATACATGTCAAGGGAGCTGCAAGCTAATGCTAGATCAGTGAAATACAGTATTTATTCACAGTAAAGATTAATAACTTATAGAGCATCAACCAGGCCTCACATAAAAGTTTGTTTTTAAAACCAATGTTGACACAGCCACTGAACACCTTGGGATCTGAAACATCTTAGACTGGCACCTTGGAGCCCATTCCCTCCAGAGAAACTCCTGACCCAGTCTTGATGTTGGGGTGAGGAAAGTGGATCTGCCTGGAGTGGCCACCTTGAGACC
>PVIH01002858.1:151771-176259 GCA_004025045.1 Sigmodon hispidus
TAAAAAAAAAAAAAAAAAAAAAAAAAAAGTGATGGAGAGAAAAGTCAGTGACTGTGAGGGGCGGGAGGAGGAAGGGAGTCTGAACAAAGGGATACATGGATTAAAATATATATATATAACTTTATTAATAATAAAAAAAATAAAAATAAAACCAATGTTGCAAATGACTGCAGAAAGTTATCTTAGTTTCAAATGGTCTATATCCATGTGAAATGCATGTACATTTTGCAATTACCTTGTTTGGATCACAGTTGCAGTGTTTTTCTATGAAGTGGTCCTGTTATTCAAAAAGTCAATGCATGTTAAATACAGAGGCTGCCCTCCTTTCAGCTAAGATGCAAGCTGCCACCGCTGTGCCAGACACCATTTCTTTTTTTTTTTTTTTTTTAAAAACTTTATTTATTATTTATTTATTTGCCTTGGTGTTTGCCTGGAACTGGAACTACAGACAGTTGTTAGCTGCCATGTGGGTGCTGGGAATCGAACCCGGGTCCTCTGGAAGAGCAGACTGTGCTCTTAACCGCTGAGCCATCTCTCCAGCCCCAACCAGACACCATTTCTGACAGAGTGCTATAGCACATTCTCATCTTTCCTCCCCTCTCCCCCTCCCTGCCTCCCTCCTTCTCTCTGCATTCTCCACGTGTGTGTGTGTGTGTGTGTGTGTGTGTGTGTGTGTGTGTGTGTGTGTGAGCAGGAGTGTGCAGAGGCCAGAGGTTGCTGTTGGGTGTCTTCATCAGTCTCTCTTCATCCTATTTCTTAAGTCAGGCTCTCTCACTGAACCTGGAGCTCACTTAATGGCCAGAAACTCCTCCTGGCTCTGCCACCCAGCACACTTGGTTTTGTACAGGGGTGCGGGGGATCTGAACTCAGGTGCTTGTGTGGTTGTGTGGCAAGCCTCTTATCAACTGAGCTACCTTCCCAGTTCTACAAACACACTTTCAACATTACCATGGACTGCTTTAGTTGCCATAAATATTATGGTCATCATTACTAGAGATTATCATTTCCTTCAGTAGCAGCTGCCCTCATCAAACAAACAGCAGGCTATTACTAAGACATAATCATAAAGAACAGGACCAACTTGTATAAATGTGCTTCATAATATATGATCCCAATGAAATAAAATAATTAGAAATTCTGAACCAATTTATAGGACTCAAAAGGACATTGAGCCTAAAGAAATTACACCTGCCATAGTGGCCACATGCCTGTATTCCAGCACCCAGGATATGGGCACAGGAGGATCCACATTAGAGAACAACATAGGATATCTACTGAGCTATATAGTGAGGTACTGACTCAAAAAATAAAACAAAACACAAACAATCACCACCCAAAGGCTGGGGAATTTGCTTACCTAGTCTGTGCACAGCTGGATTGGATCACAGGCAAAAAAAAGTTTGGACTAGCGAGATGACTCAGTGGCTAAGAGCACTTCCAGGCCTGGCAACCCAAGTTTGGTCCCAGCATCCCACTAAGAAGGTAGGGAAGCAATTACCAAATGTGTTCTCTGACTTCCACGTGTATAGTGGGGCATGACCCCTCGTCATCATAAATAAAACACAAATACATTTTAAAAGTCAAAGCTACTGAGTGTGGTGGTGCATGCCTGTAATCCCAGCACCCAGGGACAGAGGAAGGTGAGTATTTGTGAATTTGAGCTCAATCTGATATGCATAGCAAGTCCCAGGTCAGTTGGGGCTGCCTACTGAATGCCTGTTTCAAAAAAAAAAAACAACAAAGTCAAAGAGGATTACAAATACTTACGAAGACTTGTGACGTTGGGACAGCTGTCTTTGATTTGACTGTCATTTTTAACTGTTCCAGTTGAGCTGCTAATTGTTTTATCATCATTTCCACTTCTTGAGCACAAGTAATTATATCCGACTATTAAGACAACATAATTTGTATTTATTTTATAATTGTACTATAAATACTATGTGTTAATCCCTACCTGCTCTCAACCAAGTGACAATGAATGACATTGTGAGTGCCACTCCCTGCCAAAACAATGTGTAAAACACATGCTCTGAGTTAACAGTGATGCAAATAAACAAAACACTGTTTAATTATAGCATGTTACTAATCATACTATCAAGTACTAAAGAGAATCAACAACTATAAATTCACTTCTACCAACCCAACTTCACTAAGATCAAACATAACTTTGCTGCTTTAACCACTGATCACACCACAGCAATGTAACTTCCTAAGGTTACCTCCTTCAGACACCTGTTTCTCAAGAGACTGCTTAGTCAGAGAATATCAGATTTTGTGAGTTTAGCTCACCAAAACAGTCTGAAGGAAGATCTCATACTGCCGAATATTATACAATGCTTCCTTTAACATATACGATTCAAGCTCTTTGGTCATGAGTGGGTTCTTTGTTACTTTCTCAAGGATGGCTGTGTATTGAAATGCCTGGTCTTGAGCAATCTGAAGCTGGGAGTCGATGTGCTGGGTGGTGGCTGGAATTGCTTCATGGAGAATAGCTGGCACTGTTTGTCAGGGTAAGAGGGAGCGGAAAAAGAAACAAGGAAAAGAGATCAGAGAGTAATTATATTTTAAACACTAAAGTGAGTCAGATTCTCTTTATCAGACTAATGATAATAATAAGGCATGTTTTTCATAGTCCCACCCCATGAAGAAAAAACAAAGAACAGTATCAGAATAGTAAGAAAAAGTAAAATCAGATTCATTTTTCACACCAAAATATAGAAAATTTAGGTAGAGACCATGGTGCCATGTGCTATTTTACCCATACTCCTTTAGAAAAAGCAAATTTAAAATGTATGTATGAACCTTATCTAGACACTGAAAATAAACAAAGCAGCCTAGCAATGGAAGGCACTCTCTGATGGGAAATTGATTTTTGTAATTTTTATGTTTATTTAATGTGCATTTTGTCTACATCTGTGTAGCATGTGTGTCCAGTACTCACAGATGCCAGAAGTAGGTGCTAGATCCCATGGAAATGGAGTTATAGATTCTAGTTTATGGGATGGTTGTGATCACCACGTGGATGCTGGTAACCAATCCCCAGTCCTCTTTAAAAACAGGAAAAAATTAAGCCAGCTCTCCAACTTCCAAATGTGACTTTTTATAACAACTTTTAAAATAAAAAATAAACAACAACAAAACCCTCATTGTGCTGGAGGTGTACGTAAGTCAGTGGTTTCCAGCCCCTAAAAGGTAGGATGGAAAGAGAGAAGGCAGATAGGGGGTCAGGCTGACTTCTCCTCTTGCTAGTTAGATCAACAATCAGTGAATGGGCCTGCAGAAATCTAAAAGTCACATGAAATTACTTCTACCATTCCATCCTTTATCCGATAGTTTCTAGGTATTTCCAAACTTACAAATAAAGGATTCACTATGGGACTTGGTATGTGGTGCATGCCTTTCATCCCAGCACTCGGGAGGCTTGCCTGTGAACCAGAGGCAAGCCTGGTCTACATAGAAAGTTCCAGGAGGGCTGGAGAGATGGCTCAGAAGTTAAGAGCACCGTCTGCTCTTCCAGAGGACCCGGGTTCGATTCCCAGCACCCACATGGCAGCTAACAACTGTCTGTAGTTCCAGTTCCAGGCAAACACCAAGGCAAATAAATAAATAAATAAATAAATAAAAGGTTTTTTTTTTTTTAAAAAAAAATATATATATAAATAAATAAAAAGAAGAAGAAAGTTCCAGGATACTCAAGGCTACAAAGTGAGATCCTGCCTAAAAATAAAAATAAAGCATTATGCATGTAACAACACAGATGTTGCTCCTGAATTTACAGACCTGCAAATATCTCCTCTGTGGTCTTTTTGTCCTGTTAATTACACCAGCACCAGTTTTCTTTCCAAAGTGATCATAACTTTGACATCAGTTTTCCTCCCTTTGGCTGGCATGAAGGAAAACATCACACACCACTGAGGGATGCGTCCAGGCTGCTCCCTCATTCGAGTAACTGACTCAGTTTCCTACAGTGGCTTCATGGTACACAAAATTTACAGTTTTGCCTTTGCAAGGTAAGAACCACTAGCTAGTATGAACAAACTGCAATTTATTTATTTATTTATGTATTTATTTGTTTGTTTATTTATTTATTTATTTTTGAGACAGAGTTTCTCTGTGTGACAATTCTGGCTGTCCTGAACCTCGCCTTAGAGATCAGGCTGGTCTCGAACTCACAGAGATCTGACTGCCTCTGTCTCCTGAGTGGCCATGGTGTTGTATATGATCTGCTCCTTGGTGAAGTTAGGCCTTAGACATACAGAACCTTCAGAATTAGCCCAAAAGTACACTTACAATCATCAATGCCTTCTCCTCCTTTCCCACAGTCTCTGTTAAATAATCGAATTCCAGTAACAATCATGGTGAGCTCTTTCAGCTGACGTTCTTTGTCCTTTTTACTAAGAGTCAGAAAGGTCCCAAGCTCGGCCTGAGGGAAAACGCTCTGCAGAGCCGCTGAAATAGACCGGGAAAACACAAGAGTGGGTGGGACAAAGGTGGCAGAACTTGGACCTGACACTTCTCTCAGTCCCTAGAAAGGATGTGCCACAAGGACACTTGCTCAACTTTATTAACTAATCAATTGGTAAAAACAATCTAATTAAAGGGCTCAGAGTAGAAAAATCTATACTTTAAAATAATAATGGAAAAATATAGTAGAAAGACTGAATACCTTGTCTAGTTCCACAGTGTAATCTTGTTTTTATATTTATTCATTTTTTTTGGTGGGGAAGGGGTTCCATGTAATCAGGCTGGCCTTGAATCCCTGATTTTCCTGTGCCCCACCTCCCAAGTGCCAGAGATTACAGACAGGCTCACTAAGTCTAGCTCTATTCTCATTTTAAAGTATAAATTAGAAGAGCATTTCCTGGGAAGATATAAAGATTTCCTCTTGCAAGATCCTAATCAGATGACAGTCTCAATGCTTCCACCCCATGGATCATTCCTTTCCAGCTGTCCTAATCACCCCATTAGCCCAGGACCCTTAACAATGCTGCTAATGTTCCCTAGTGAGGTGAATAGGTCACTAGGCATGCACAGTCTCTAAGAAAACGAACACTATTTCACTGACTAGAAATGCTGCTCGAGTGCTCACTTCAGCAACACAAACACTAAAACTGGACTCATACTGAGAAGATTAGCATGGCCCCTTCACTAGGATGACAAGTGAATCTTTGAAGCATCCCATTTACCACCACACCTGGGCATATATCAAAAATATACTCAACCATACCACAAGGACACTTGCTCAACCATGGTCATATAGAAGCATTATTTGTAATAGCCAGAACCTGGAAACAACTTAGATAGATGCCCCTCATCCGAAGGATGAATAAAGAAAATGTGATACATTTACAAAATGACATCATGAAATTTACAGGCAAATGGATGGAACTAGAAAAAGAAAATCACCCTGAGTGAGGTAATCCAGACCCAGAATGATAAACATGATCTGCATTCGTCCCTAAGTGGATAGGAAATGCAAAGCAAAGGATGAGCAGGCTAGATTCCACAACCCCAGAAAAGCTAGGTAAGGAAGAGGACCCTAAAAGGGATATACATGGATTGCCCCAGGAAGGGGAAATGATTAAGATCTTCTGGGTAAACTGGGAGGGACTTGTAGAGGGGAGGGGACCGAGAGTGGGAACATGAGGGTTATAGAAGGTCAAGGTGGGGAAGAGATGGAGAGGGAGAGCAATGACAGAGATATCTTGACAGAGTGAGCCATCATGGGTATAGAGAGAAACCCATACGAACCCACAAGGATGTCCCCAGCTAAGACTCCTAGCAATAACAGGGAGGGTACCTGAGCAAGCCTTCCCCTGTTGTCAGATTGGTGATTAGCCCTAATCGTCATCATAGAATCTAATGGGAAACTGGACTGACAGCTAGAGAGCCTACATGGGACTGAACTAGGCCCTCTGAATGATGGTGATAGTTGCATAGATCAGGATGTTAGTGTTTTCCCCCTGGCTGTGGGAAAACAAATTAATCCAGTTATATAAGCTGGATTTTTAGAGCCCACTTTCTTTGGTGGGATGCCTTGCTCAGCCTTGATACAAGGAGAAGGGGCTGGGTCCTGCCTCAACTTGAAAGTTAGTTTGTGTTGACTACCCAATGGAGGCCTTGCCTCTTTTGAGGAGCAGATGGGGATGGGGAGGGAGGAGGTGGGGGAGACAGGAGAAGGGGAGGAAAGGGGAACGGTAAAGGGTATGTAAAAGGGAAAAAAACCTTAAATAAAAAAAAAAAGAAATGCTACTCAAAGTTCCCAATTGAAAAAGTGTGTAAAGAAGGTATTTGAGGGTTATCTTAAGATTTATTTTTACTTGTGTATTATGTGGATATCATGTGTTTCAGTGACCTTGGAGGCTGGAAGAGGGTGCAGGATCCCCTGAAGCTGGGTTACAGACTGTGAGCTGCCTGACATGGGGGCTGGGAATTGAACTAAGGTCCTCTAGAAGAACAGCAAACATCTTTAAACACTGAGCCATCTCTCGAGTCTATAAGATTTTTGTTTTCGGTTGTCAATGTTTTTACCCCCAAAGTTGCTTTTTTAAAAATTTACTATTATAAATTATGAAACCCAGAAAATAATGAGTTTCATTGTGACACTCAGATTCCATGATTGCACTTTGGTCATATTCAGCCCCATCACGTCCCCCTGCCCTCTTCCCCATTCCCCCTGTTCCCCTCACTTCTCATTCTGAATTCTTGCCACACGTGTATTTATTCCATACAAATGATGTGGGATGTCTTTGTGTATGCTGCGAATACCACTGGATATAAAGGAACTGTTTCGGCCTATGGCAGAGCAGCTTAGAAGCAGGCAAAAAATCCAAGCAGAGATAAAGAGGAAGGAGGGAGGAGTCATGGGAGATGCAATCCAGTCACCCAAGAAGCAGTATGCAATGGTACTCAGATAAGCAATGAGCCATGTGGTAAGACAGTTTAATAGAACTGGGTTGAGTTAGGTTGCAAGAGCTAGCTAGCAATAAGCCTGAGCAGAACAGCACGTAATTAACATAAGCATTGGAGTCATTCTTTAGGGCTAAGAGGCAGCGGGGCTGTGGGCAGGTCCAAATCTCAGCGCTAGGCCGAAACAGATGGGCCAGAACTTTCTTACAATATACCCGAGAGAAAACATGGACTATGTGGTCCTCCCGTTGGCCTCTCTCGGTCACCTCTTTGCTTCTTTCTTCCCTCCATGCACACCCCCTCCTGCTTTCAAGTCATATATATATAAATATTTCTAGGAACCTGGGTAGTTTGAACTTATGTGTGCTGATTTTCTTTCAGATAAAAAGGAAAGTTCAGTTTTTAACATATTTTATAAAATACAATGGCAGGGACTCAGGAGATGGCTCAGAGGTGCAAGTGCTTCCTACACAGGTGTGATGACCAGTCTGTGTCCCCAGGACCCCATGAGCCAATAAATGACAAGCAAGTGCGCAGCCCAACCTGGAATCTCAGAATCATAGAGGGGGAGTCTGGAGATCCCTGGACAAGCTGGCTAGCCAGACTGGCCGGAACTGGATAGAGAACTCCGGGTTCAATGACAGACCCTGCCTGGAGGAAGACAATGTCAGCCTCTGGCTGCCACATGTACATGAACACATGTGCACATAAGCCCCTGCCCACACAAAGGCAGACTATACACAATACAATGGGTATATGGGTTCACTTATGGAATGAAAATAATTCCTATTTTTTACCTGTTGCCTCTCTGACAATCTTGATATCTGTAGGGGATCCAAGCCCAGATCGCAGTAACACATAGCTGACAATCTTTCTGTAGAGACTTTCCAGTTCCTCTCTAGCGCATGCTCTGTTGTCTGTAATTTCTCTGCTAACAGTACTTAATCTGGACTCTAAGACCCGGTGATGTTCTTCAAGAAAGTCCTCTAAAATTAGCAAATAACAGTATTTCATGTCTTCAATACAATTCTCCTCAGATAAGGACTAGAGAAAAGTTCGTTAGTGTGTGGAAATTTTATGAAAATGAAAGCCTCACATACAACCTCTAGTGCTAGATTGAACCCCACAGAGCTAAATCCCCAAACTCTGACTTAAGGTGTAATGAAGAAATAAAAAACAGTGGCCAGCAAGTTCTAAGTACAGAAATCTAGTAGGAAACATTATTACAGCAATACTCAATGGTGTATCCTGTAAAAACATACATGTAAGCACACATAACTATGTAAACATATGTAGTACAATATTAAATATATAGTTTATTTTTTCTTTTTCAATTATACTTACTTAGCTCTAAGTAAATGTCCTCTGAATAATATTGCAAGTAGTGCAATACTGCATTGTCTTAGTCAGGGTTTCTATTGCTCTATAAACACCATGACCAAAAGCACCTTGCAGGGGGGGGGGAGGAAGGGTTTTTTCAGCTGATACTTCCACATCACAGTCTATCACTGAGGGAAGCAGGGCAGGAACTTGAAGGCAAACGCTGAAGCAGAGGCTCTGGCTGAATGCTGCTTACTGCCTTGCTCCAGGGGTTTGCTTAGCCTGCTTTCTTATTCAGCCCAGGGATGGCACTGCCCACAGTAGGCTGGGCTCTCCCACATCCATCATCAGTCAAGCAGACACCCCCAGAGACTTGCCTACAGGCCAACATTTCCTCAACTGAGGTTCCCTCTCTGCAGTGACCCTCGCTTGTACTAAGCAGACAAAAGCAAACCAACCCTGCAGCAAATGCATGAGTTTATCCATTCCCTCCCCCTGTCATGCAGGAGACTTCCTTTACTGCCATAACAATTCTTGTGACTGAAAAGGCACTCCCAATCACAATTCAACAATGCTACATTCATACGTATAATTTCACCACAAAAACAACTGAGAACTTTTACAAACTGAAAAAAATTGAAATTAAGTTTTTCTAATGTTACGGTTATATTTTGCTTTGGAATTTCATTGTTATTAAGCAAAAATGCAAAAGAGTATTTTACATATTAGCACAGCTGAACATATACTGCACAGAAAGAAAAACATAAATGGTTAATAATGATTGCTTTTAAAAAAATAGTTTGTTTTCCTTTCCCTCTATTTCCAACATATCTTTGACATAAACCTTAAATGTAAATATGGCATTTTTCTCATTTGTATTTCCAATACTACTATATTCTTAAATATGGTGGACTGTTTCTCAGAGGTCATATGGTAAAGAGTTGGAGTTCAAGTCCACTCTATTATTGAGAGACAGTGGGATCCTGGAGAGGTGGAATCCAACAGGAGGTATCGGGGTCCCTGGAGGTGTGCCCGCTGGGACCTCCATTTCATCTTCTCTTTTTCATCCCCATCATGAGGTAAGTGACTTATGTCAGACTCATGTTTCTGCCATGATGTCCTTCATGGCCCCAAAGAGACAGGGCCACAAACCATGCACTGAAAGCGCTAATACTGGACCCAAACTTTTCCTTTGTGTAAACTGATTGTCTCAGGTATTTTATTAATAATAACAGAAAGCTGCCTAACAGACCAAACATGGAACATATCAAAAGACTGACAAAAATTAATTTCATTGAATAATTAAATCTATTGTCAACCAAATTAAACCTTTCTTACCTAAAGCACAATATTTTGAAAACCCTTTTAAAATGCATGAAAATAAGTATTTATGTTACCTCGACTTGTGTAATTCATATCAAAGTAGACTTGCATCTTAATGGTGTCCAGGGATGGATTTTTACTGTCCAACAGTCGAGCCACACAAAGCTAGAAGAGAACATCGCATGTGGTTTATTTGTTTGTGGTTTGAATTTTGAGACAAGGCCCATCCATATAGCCCAGGCTGGTCTCAAACTTACTATGTAGCTGAGGATGATCTTGAACTTACAATCCTCTGACCCCACCTCCCTCCCCATTGCTCAGATTACCACACCTGGTTTTATGCACTGAATGCCTGGGTATCTAACACAGGGCTTTATGCATACCAAGCAAGCAGTCTATCAACGGAGGTTTACTCTTCCAAGTTACTTTTAAAAAGAAAAGAAAATGGGCAGAGCATAATGGTTTATACTCTGGCAATGCCAACTTCTCAACTCTGGTAACAGCAGAAGGGGAACCTACACAAGCTCCAAGTCAGCTAGAACTACAAAAAGAAAGCCTCTCTCAGAGACAGACAGACAGAGAGAGAACCAAGAGAGACAGAGGGGGAGGGGACGGAGAGATGAGGGCAACAACAAAGAGAAAAGCATCATCACAGCAGTGGACCTGTTTAGGCAACAACCTCTTTTGTTACAATTTTTTCTTCCTTAAGGACACTTAGGTTTACAGTCCAATCACCATAGCAAGTTCTTTCCCTGATCTAACTGATGAAAAGAAGTCTGAAGTGTTGGTGAGGTTAAGCTGTTGAAATGTGAGTCTATTTTCCATAAAGCTTGTACTCTATTCTAGATCTCTCCCAGAAATCCTATCTATTATGTGGGACTGACTAACACTCTACTGATGGTGGAGGTCACATTTTCTAAAACACTGCTTCAGTTACCCTCAACCCCTCATAGAATTTCTCAATTTCTAGACTTCTTCTGCTACCCTCTCCCAACACACACATAAATGATGCACGCTCTTCCTCTGCCTCTCTAGACCTGGATGATTACCCTGAGCATCTCCTTCCTTCTCACTGGCCTCCCTGGCCTCTGCTCACCCAGTCTTTGCCCTTCATACAGCTTAGCTGGGAGGCATACAGCAGCATCCCTCTCAATCCATCTCCCAGCGCTACCAGTCCTGCTCTTCTAGAAGTATGGAGGGAAAGTACAAGACTAAGCAGCCTGCCTGTGAACCTCGATCCCTGGGTGGGGGAGTGATCTTACAGTGGACTTTACAAATCAAAAGGTGTCTTCATCCAATGTAATTTAATTGAGAAGAACAGAAAACAATTATTGTTGTTAGGATTACCATGTACTCTGAGAAGTTGTGCATATGTCATATTAAAAGTATACTGAACTTGGGGTTGGAGAGATGGCTCAGCGGTTAAGAGCATTGTCTGCTCTTCCAGAGGACCCGGGTTTGATTCCCAGCACCCACATGGCAGCTAACAACTGTCTGTAGTTCCAGTTCCAGGCAAACACCAAGGCAAATAAGTAAATAAATAAATAAATAAAGTTAAAAAAAAAAAGTATACTGAACTTGAGACTTTCCAATTCAACTGAGAAAGAAAAAACAACCAAAAAATCTCTTCCTGGGACATTCTTTGAATCTCCTCCATAATTTTCTATAGCTTCTATTGGCTATTTCTTATTGCTAAGAACAGCATTTGCACCACACTTAAGGTCAACCAAGGCCAACTTTAGGCTGTCCTGTAGACTCAGGGAGTCTCTGTGACATCATTCTGATAAGACTCCCCCCACCCCAAGCTCCAGGTTTCCAGATCTCTTCCCTACCCTTACCACATCTGCAGTAAAAACCTACTGTCTCTCCTTCAGGTTTTAGAGAAGGTGAGAATTAGTAAGATGTTCCCCTGCTATTTCTGCAAGTCAATAAAACAGCCACTGCAGGTTTTCCTGTAGTCCATTGTGTGATGAAAAGAAGTAAATTCATGAAGGCCAGGACAGAAAGAAATGCTGTATTTTTAGGAAATACAGAGGAAGCAACTAAATTGGAGTCTCAAACTTAAGACAATGAGCATTATAGGTGTCTAAAGTCCTCATCTTCTTTTGTTCTAAAAATTGATTTTCAAGCACATTTACTTGCTTGGTCAGATCACTTTTGCTATGATTTTAACACAATTACATGGAATCCAGTATATGGATCTTAATTTAAAACTATTTAACTCCACACTACAGGTATACTTTTGAGCAGGAATTCATGGTTTCAGTTTAAGATAAAGAGCAGAGTCTCACCAGAACACTGTGGCAGATGATGTTAGCCCCAACATCTGGGCCCCACCTTCCCTACTAACACAGAACCACAGGTTTGTATTATTGGGTCACTTACAATCTCATTTGGCCAGTAAATACAACCATATGGTAAAGGTTCAGAGAAACTCTTATTTTTGGATAGAAAGTGACAACAGATCTAACTGGAACGACTATTTTTCCATTTGTCTTTCCCCTTCTTCCATCAGGAGGTATGCCAATTACTCTGACATGGAGGAAAGCCAGGACAGAGGAAGCAGGACCAACATAAGGACCTCCAGATTTGTTCTATTAGAAAATAATCCCTCACTTATTTATCCCACTTTCTGTTTCTTTATGACATTGCCGAAGACAATGATGGATAACACAAATATTGCATTTAGAATTGAAAGTAAATAATCCCAAACACAAAGACTGTCAATCACCTTAACAAGTTTCTGCACATCACTTTTGATGAGGGTCCTATCCATGTTAAAGCCATTGCTTGGATCCAGGACAACAGCTTTCACCTAGAAACAGGGTATACTAAGTAATTTTATTTCATACTATGAAATTAATTCATTTCCATTTTTAGCCAACTGCTTTGATATCAGCAAGTTTTCTTATCACTCTACTTACTAGCATTTTCATTAAAGTCTGGA
Organism: Sigmodon hispidus; assembly: GCA_004025045.1. Classification (NCBI taxonomy): domain Eukaryota; kingdom Metazoa; phylum Chordata; class Mammalia; order Rodentia; family Cricetidae; genus Sigmodon; species Sigmodon hispidus. The sequence continues at coordinate 164,271 of PVIH01002858.1, forward strand.
GACAAAAACCAATAAACATAAAACTCAAATATGGAGTAGAAAATTACATACCAAAGAGGCTGAAAGAAACTGTTACAGTTTTAGAGCAAGAATGTAGTGGAGAGCGGGTACCATCGCCTTGACCTAGAGGTGTGGCCTCTTGGCCAACGTAGATCTGAGATTCACCTATGACCATTGAGGCTACAGAATTAGGGGTGTGGTTGAAGGTCAGTTTAAGACAGGAGTGCTCGTATACAAAGTCCCTTCTTCCTGTTTTCTCTTGTGCTCTTAGATAAAAGTCCTGATCTGCTGAGCATCAGTGGCATAGACCAGTCCAGCTTTCCAAAAACTGAACAACTTTTAATCTCTTATATCAGTGAGCTCCCTCTCTGAACCCCTAAATAATATCCTTCCTTATCAGTTGTGGTGATTTTTGATAATATTTGGAGCCCAGGAAACTAAGGTATAGCTCATGTTTTTGTTACCCAAACCAAGAACACAGAAACCAAAGCAAAGAGTAAATTTTATAATATATATTTGAATAAAAATATACATTAAAACCTCACAGCAGAACAAAGCAACATAGCATCTCCCAAATCAGTCACTGTAAATCTACATGATTTACAGATTTGGAAAAGATGTTTTTCACTAGCTCATCCCAATGATCTCAAAATGTCAGAATTTTAAAGAAAAAAAACTTGCTATCACATTTTTAAAAAGTTTAATAAAACAGTAATTTGCAAAACTATTCATTCTTACCATAAAAGCAACCACTGTTTCAGAGGCAATCTCTCCATGGGCTGCACACTCTTGTCCTATTTCTCGGATAATATTCTTTATAACGCTTTCTGCCTGAGTGGGAGGCATTGTGGCTAAATAAAACAATAATTTATTTTAGTAATTTCACTTATGCATTTTCCTCTTTAGAGTCCATTATTAGATCTGAAATAAACACAATATCTACTGAATTATTACTACTTAACTATGGTCTAGTTTCCTCCTTTTTCCATTTTAAATGACTTTATTAATGACAGAGAGTAACTGGGATTTCTCCTTATTTAAATGATGCCGCCATCAAAAATATATATCGTGACATTAAAAAAAATAGCCAGGTATGATGGAACATGCTTTTCACCTCCAGGACTCAGGAGGCAGATGAAGGCAAAGCTCTGTGAGTTTAAGTCTAGCTTAGTTTCATAGTGAGACCCTGCCTCAAAAACAAAATACAAAACAAAACAAACAAAAGAATCAAGCTTAACAGAATTTGGGAGAAAAAAAGAAAACAAAACTAACCCGCCATCTGTATAAGCAGCAAAAAAAATACTTATTGTAAAATAAAATGCTTATCAATATATTCTCTAGAGAACCTTTCACAACTTTAGTATAATTTCCTAACTAAGATTTTTTTTTTCTCGAAGTACTTCATCCTTGTGATATGGACTCCAACAAAAACATTAAAAGCAAACAATGAAAACGTGATAATTATGAACCTCGAAAAAAGAACTGGCTATAACTTTATCTATTATAAACTAGGTAAGAGTGGTAATTTTAAGTCAGAGCTCCTGATTTTCCTGTATTAGTTAACACAGGGAACCGTGCAGATAAAAGAAAAGGGTCGGTAAAGTAGCTTTAGGAGGTTTGTTTGGGAAACCACGGTCCAACCACACCTACCCGAAAGACAAGCACCTCATCTCTTTGGAAGCCAGTATGCTCATCCGAAAAAGATGGGTGCTGTTATTACCTTCTTCTGAATTTATGAGTATACTGTGATTAGAAAAGTTCAAGGCTTGTCACAAGTACCCCAGCAACTCTCCAGAGTATCTGTGGGCGTGCCTGAGACCTGCTGCACGGGCAGGTAGCCCGCTCCTTCCAGTGCGCTTGAGCAGAGCTAGAGCCTGACCACCCACCCGTCTCTTACCAACCACCAGCACCGGCTTGGCAGCGGTCGGACGGCCGTCTCCTCTTCGGGTTCACCTGCAGTTAAGAGGCCTGGAGTTCCCTGGGCGCTGGCCTCAGCCCAAATGCCAGCCGACCGGGGCTCTCCCCGCCAGCCCCAGAGCCCCAGCAGCGGGTGCGTAACCGTGGAGACAGGACGCGAAGGCAGAAGTTGGGGGCGGGGCGGAGCCGGGGGGTGGAGCAGAGGGAGGGGGCGGAGCCGTGGGGTAGAGCAGTGGGAGGGGGCGGAGCCGTGGGTGGAGCAGAGGGAGGGGGCGGAGCCGTGGGGTGGAACCAAGGGAGAGCCTGGACTGGCAGATAGAAGGGGGTCCCTGGGGCGGAGCCTTGAGAAGGGAGTCTCCCAAGGGACAAAGCAAAAGAAGGCGTTTTCCCTACAAATATACCTCAGTACTAAGACAATGAATGAAACATGAGTTCTGAAACAAATGGACGTACAGATGTACTATTCGTGTTAACTTGCTAGCGTGGAAACATGGAAAAACGCATCCATTAAAAAGAATGATAATGCTTAGGGTTCTTGAATTTATCATTGTTTATAGGTTTTTTTTTTTTCCTTCCCCCCTCCCCCAAAGAATGCTTTCATTTCTCTTGCTCAAAGGAACTCTGTGTACTGGTGTTCCAAAATGCCAAAATAAAACTTTTCATTCGGAAAGTGTATTTAAACCAGATGTGGAGATGCAGTCCTGCAGTCTCAGCCCAGGGATGCTGAGATAGGAAAATGCAGAGTTTTAGGCCCCTTACACTATATAGTTAGACTCTGCTCCCACTACCCAGAAGATGCAAGTAAGCAAACGTCTCTGTGTTTTGTTTTTTGAGAGGGAGGGTGGAGGGTAGCACTATGTAGTCTTGGATGGTCTAGAACTGGACATGTAGACCAGGCTGATATTGAATTCACAAAGATTTATCTGCCTCAGTCTGACCCCCCAAACACCAGGCATGTACCATCATGTCAGATCAATGATGGTGGTTTCAATTCTTAAAAAAAAAAAAAAAATTTCAGAACTGGAAATATGACTAGGAGGTTATGAGCACTGGCTCCATTTCCAGAGAGCTGGGTTTAATTCCCAGCACCCACAAAGCAGCTCATAGCTGTCTGTAAATCCAATTCCAGAGGGGAGCCAGCTCCCTCTTCTGGCTTCTGCAGGTACCAGGCACACGGAGATCACAGACATATACCCTGGCACATCTATACACAGTAAATAAAATAATAATACTTTTTAAAGTTTTCGATGTTTGTTGAGTGAACATAATGAACAGTATTTTTTACTTTGTATTATGTCTAGTTATTTATGAGGAGCCCATGAATCAACACACTGACAACCTGCCAGTCACATCTCTCCTACCATGTTTATTCCTGGACTCTTTTACCCACGTGTCTTTACTGACTGGGACATCCTAACAAACTGTTGTAGTTACTTTGTCGTTATGATGCACACCATGATCAAAAGCAACTTGGGGAAGAAAGAGTTTAGGTAGCTTTCATTTCCAGTTGAGGGAAATAAAGGCCAGAACCTGGAGCATTAACGATGATGGAACTGGTTTGCTCACTAGCTCATGCTTAGCTAGCATTCTTTTTCAAAATTATTTTAATTTTTACTTAATGTGTGTGCATGAATCTGGTAGGGGTTCCCATGGAGGCCAGAAGAGGCCCTCAGATCCTTTGGAAATGGAATTACAGGCACTTATTGGTAAGAACCATTTGATGTGGATGCTTTGATCTGAACTATTATCTTCATAGTCTGTGTTGTCATTGCTGAGAGCCTATGTTGGAGACCAACATTGATGTTTGTAATTGATCAAAAAGCTGTTCACTAATTCATACTAAATCTCTGGTTAGTGTATTAATTTTTATGGTTGTTTTTGAGACAGGTTTGTGTGTGTGTGTGTGTGTGTGTGTGTGTGTGTGTGTGTGTGTAGTCCTGGCTGTTCTGGAACTTGCTCAGTAGTCCAGGCTGACCTCGAACTCACAAAGATCCTCCTGCCTATTTTTATTTTTCAAGATGAGCTATTTCATACTCTGACAGCACATGTTACTTAAAAGATGCTTTTCAAACTGGGTGCTAAGGAAACATCCAAGAACCCACAATATGTCCCTGGATAGAACTCCAAACAATGGTAGAGGGGGGTGCCTTAACAGTACTTCCCAGATAATCAAATGAATGGCCACCCTGATTGTCATTATAGAACCTTCATCCAACAATTGATAGAGACAGAAGCAGAGATCCACAGTTAAGCACCAGGTTGAACTCCCAGTTCAGCTGAAGAGAGAGATAAAAAAGTATATGAACAAAGGATCAGGATCATGAGGAGGAGATCCACAGAAATGGCTGACCCAAGCTATTGGGAGCTCACTGAATCAGAAACAACCGCCAAGGAACCTTCAGGGAAAGAAACTAAACTATCCAAAAGTAGTTAACTGTCAAATGGCATGGGCAGTTTGTGGAGCCTCTTAGAGTAGAATCAGACTATGTTCCTGTACATTAGCTGGCATCTTTAGCCCATTCCCTATAAAGGAACACCAAACCCAGCCTTAATACTGGGAAGAGGGACTCAGACCTACCACAACTGGATATGCCAGACTGAACAGACCCACTGTGGGACTCCTTGTCCTCCTTAAGGAATGGTGGGGGATGGAGTGCAGTGGGTGGAGGCTGAGGGAAGACAGGGAGAGACCAAGAGGGGAGCAGTGGTATACAGAGAAAAAAAACCTTTTAAAATAATAAATAAATAGCAGTGGTATATATAGAAAAAAACTTTTTAAATAATAAATAGATAGATAGATAGATAGATAGATAGATAGATAGATAAATGGTGCTTTCCCAGCTTCACTTTTGGGAGAGTTGGTCTCTGCCTTCTGCTGAACCTTTAGCTAATCTGACCATGATTCTAATGTTCTCCACTAATTCTTGTGATTACAGCATTCATCAGAAGCGTAAAGACTCAGAGTCAGTAATTATTAGTGAGAATAGATGAAGCAGTTTATTCCAGTTGAGCACATTTTTCCTGATATGTTAACTTTGACATACTAATCATCTCTATTTCATAGTAGAACTAGATTGTCAGAAAATCTCCCATAAACAGATATTTGTGATACTATCATATAGATCAAGGCCATGTAATCTGTAAACAGAAGTTTCTGCCCTGCCAACAACTCCCAAATACCCAACAGCTGCATCCCAAATTACCACACAGAGGCTTATATTCATTATAAATGCTCAGCCAGTAGCTCAGGCTTATTACCAACTCTTACACTTAAACTAACCCATAATTCTTATCTTTGTTTAACCAGGTAGCCCGATACCTTTTCTCAGTATGGCATTGTCATCTTGCTTCCTCGGCATCTGGCTGGTGTCTACCATATCCACTCCTTCCCCTCATCCTTAGTTTGTAAGCCCCACCTATACATCCTGCCTCACTATTGGCCAATCAGTTTTATTAAACTAATCTGAGTGACAAATCTTTACAATGTACAAGAGCATTATTCCACAGCAGTATTCTGTGTAGTCTGTAAGATAAGACTTAGAGACCCATCTTTGCCTATTTTTGTACAGCTTTCTCGCCACTGTGACAAAACTCCTGAGAAAATCAATAAAGGAGGAAGATTTATTTGAGCTCATAGTTTCAGTGAATGGTAACTTGGCTCATAGATGCTGGCTGATTAGAATCAAGACAACTATGTTTTTTTTCTGGACACAGCATGAGTGTTGCCCCATAAACTCTCAGCAGTGCGGCTACCTGCATATGATCTGCAAAGACCACACCAATTGACATGCCAACATGGATAGAGGATAACTTCATAACCTCCCATCCCTAAGTGAAAAGCTACAGGTGGTAAAATGGGGCTCACAGAGAGATGAGCCCTTGATAGGTCAGGTGATCCGAAATGGTCAGCCCTGAACATATGTACATATGATAATAATAAATGGGCACAGTGTACATGTATATAAAACAATAATAACTATAGAAGAGATTATGAACTTGAGAGGTGGGTGGGAGGACACCGTTGGAGGGGAGAGAGAAGAGGATAGAAATGATGTAACTATAGTATTCACATATATAATTCTAAATATATTTAAAAATATTGTTTGTGCTCCTTTACTTTTCAATGAAACTAATGTGAGCATGACTACACAGCTGATGTAGAAATGAATCAAGCTGGGTACAGAAATGGGTTTCGACTTCTCTGAGTGGTTTTCCTTCCTAACTAGCTTTCCCTCTCTACTATACTCAGTGTTTTGGAATGTGCTTTTAAATATTTTGGTTTTCCATGTAAATGTTTACAGCACAGAAAAGCAGGAGAGGAGAGCAATCATACCCAAGAACGTTTGAAGATGCCATAGGAAATTCATTACTTTGAAAATGACCAAAAAGAAAAAAAACAGAAATCTATAACTTTCAAGATAATTTTAAAAGTCAATTAAAAATTTCTTTTTTTTGTTTTTGGAGACAGGGTTTCTTTTGTTTGTTTGCTTGCTTGCTTGCTTGCTTGTTTTAAAGATTTATTTATTATGTATGCAACATTCTGCCTCCACTATGCCTGTGTGCCAGAAGAGGGCACCAGATCTCAAGATAGATGGTTGTGAGCCACCATGTGGTTGCTGGGAATTGAACTCAGGACCTCTGGAAGAACATTTGGTGCTCTAAGCCTCTGAGCCATCTCTCCAGCCCCAATTAAAAATTCTTACAGCCAAATAGTACTCTGAGAAAGTATCAATAGGTGGTATTGAGTGTTTTTATTCAGCTTTGGAATACTGTCTTTTGTGGCGACATTTCAGCTGACGTCTAGTCAGTATTCTTTTCGTTGTCCTTAGCAATATTGGAAGGTGTTTTCTTTCTTTCCGGTAGAATAAAGTCAGCATGTCCTGGGGAAAGCTTTGGGAAGGTAAAATTGATATACTTCTGAAATGCTGCCCTGGTTTCCTGTAATTCCTCTTCCAGAAAATCTTTCCAGTTTGTCATGATTCCCAGCTGCTTTGCTACTGACACTAGCTCCCCCTGGGTATTAACCAGTTTATCCATCACATTGTCAAGAGTGGCCTGATGTGTTTTCTCTGCTTCTTGAAGCACTTCCTGTACTTCTTCTTGCTTCTGCCTTTGTGCCATGCCATAGTAGGCATTCATTTCATGCTCCTTTGCCTTTATCAGCTGGCCCAAGCTTGTCTTCTGGTCTTTGATAGCTGTTACTCCAGTACTCACAAGTTCCTCCATGGCTTTGCTGCAAAAGATCATACGGAGTTACAAATTAGATTGATTAGCCATTAAACACACTTAACCACTGCTTGCTTCAGTCTCTGAGAGATCACTATAAAACATTTTGTCAGTAAGAAAACAATGTTTAAGAATAGAATTCTGATAACAGTAGAAACTAAACCTTAGTGCAGTGAGTCAGAGAGACCACCTTATATCACTCTGCAACCTTCTGGGGTACAGTGAGGGTCTGACCTTGTGACAAAAGACAGAGACAGAAAGGAACAAACCCAAGAATCATCACCAAGCCCTAACTGCTAGCATCTAGAACTGCTGGGATATAGATAAGCCTGCCAAAGAGGAACCTGGCTTGGTCTCTGAATCAGTTGGAACCTGGAAAGGGGAATGGAGGTATCATTAACAGTATCCATGCTGCAGAGTTTTGAATTCATACTCATACAACAACTTCAGAATTAAGCCTGGTGCTTTATTAGACCAATAGGCTGTTAGTGGGGCAGAAAAAGCTGTGTTGTGTGATATTTTGATCATGTTCTGATAAATAAAGCTTGCTTGGAGTCAGAATTAACCACAGAGGTTTGGGAAGACTTAGGGCAAACAGGAGAGGAAGTGGTAAGGAGGAGCAGAAAGGGATCTGGATCTCTGTTTGGAGGAAGGGATGGAGCAAGTAGGAAGGACTAGTGGCTTTTCTGCTTCTCAGATCTTTCAGCTCTTACCCCAATATTTGATTGCTGAATTTTTATTGATAAAGAATAATTCATGCAACGCTTCAAAACTGTAAAGAACTTTCCATGACACTACCCAACATCCCCAAAGAGGAAGGTGTGCTTCTTGTGTAAATCAGAAGTCCCCAGCACTGTTAGGGAAATAAATGTTAGGGCTAATAAAGTCTATCTTTCCAAATGCTCTAAAGGCAAAATCTTCCAGCAAAAACCTGTTATTTTTCTGAATATATCTTCAATTTCTCTCAGTACTATCCAGAGCTTGAATTTTTGATTCTTTAAAATTTATGCTTTTTGATTCCAGCTCTAAGTGTCTCTAAATTCTGATAATTTACTTGAAGTTCTGGAATTGAAGCCACACATGGGGTGGGGCACAAGCATGGAGGCTGAGACTCTTTTATCTTTGGATCTATTCTGTATGACATGACTGGTATGCATACAATGGGCAGGCAACACATGTGAATACGTATATGGGCTATACAAATGTAGTTCTTATTAATACATTTTGTTGTTCTAGTAATACCAAAATTTATAATAGCCAGGTTTGTGAATAACAAAAAAAAAAAAAAAAAGAGAGAGAGAGAATTCATGCCTTTCACCAGGCAGTGGTGGAACACGCCTTTAATCCCAGCACTCAGGCCACAGAGGCAGGTTGATCTCTGAGTTCCAGGCCAGCCTGGTCTATAGAGCGAGTTCCAGGACAGCCAAGGCTACACAGAGAAACTCTGTCTTGAAAAAGAGAGAGAAAGAGAGAAGAGAGAAAGAGAGAAAGGAAGAGAGAGAGAATTCATGCTGGAGTTGGAGTTAGAGGCATTATTTAAACAAGGGTGTGGAGGAAATGTCCAGAGGCTGACCTTCTGTTGCACACTTGCATATTGGGGTTCATTGAGACTCCTAACCTTTCCATTGACCGTGTCTCATTATACAAGAAACTTTCGTGTTTTTTCTCACTGTTTTCATTCTTATGCTCTCTCAAAAATTAGATCTCTCTCCTAAAGACCAACACAAGACAACTCCCTCTAGAAACCTGCCTCTTTTCGGGAGTTTAACTCTTAGTCCTATGTGTTATTTGTATCTCTACTGGCCTCAGATGGGGAAATCATACTTTGGTTACTTCATTTAATATTGAGGAAAGGTCTTAATTTCTTTCTGCCAGAGCTCCAGTTTTAAATCCATTGATTCAGAAGACAAGAAGTTCAGGTAAAGTGGAAAAACTTACTCAGTAACTCTGATGACTTCCTGTAGAACAGATTAGTAAAATGGAAAATTGCAAATGTAACACAGGCCAGGGTTTCATTCAGTCGCTACCACTTCCTCTTCATATGACCTTTCATAGTTCATGGAGTTTCTCTCTGTGACTCAGGACTTAGTCTGAAGATATGCAAGATGGAAGGCTCTCCCTCAAATGGTTACTATCTAGTTTACTTACATTCCTGAGACAAATTTCACTTATGATTGGTTGGTTAGATCGTATTATGAATCACAGGCTGGTATGAACTCCTGTCTAACATGCCTTGGCTTCTGAGTGTTGGGTTATAGGCATTTTCCACTAAGCCTGACCCCCTCAGAAAGAGATTTGAGAAATATATAAAGGACCTGTGTGCACTGGTTATTGAATGAAAGATAGTTGTCATAAAATTATAGCCTAGAGACAGATAAAAAGTATTCTAAACCCTTAGCTATTAGGGAAATGCAGATCAAAACCACTTTAAGATTCTGCATCAGCTCAGTTCAAATGTCCATCATCATAAGTAAAATTTAAAAATTAAAATGATTAAAAGTGTTGGAAATGTGGTGTATATGATATATAGAAACAATGGAATATTACTTAGCTGTAAAGAAGGTAGGAAAGCTGAATGTATCCCATGAAGGGTCTCTGGCTCACTTCCTGACAGAATTCTTGTTCTGCTCTGAACTATCATCAATTCCACAATCTGCATTTCTATTGGCAGTATCTTCTTCCCACCAGAACAGTCCTCTAAGCTCTGATTACAGCATTGAAGAATTTTCCTACCCTAAATTCCAGACTCTTCCACCATTCCTTCAAACCAGTTCCAAAGGCCTAAGAATCACATGGTCAGGCTTACCACAGCAACTGTCTCACTTCCTGGTACTGACTTTCTGTACCAGTTAGTTTTCTTGTTGCTGCAACATCTAACAGAAACAACTTAAGAAAGTAAGGTTTTATTTTTGCTCACAGCTTGGGGGTGCAGTCCATCATGGAGAGCTGCATTGCATCCCCAGTCAGGCAGCAGAGACTGGGGTGTGCTGATGCTCAACATGCATATCTCTTTTCATACATTCTAGAATCTGCAGCCCATATCTGAAGTGAGTCTTCCCAACTTAACTAGCCCAATGTACAAATCCTATCAGGCCCCAGAAAGATAAGCAGGGGATGTACTCACTCATTAGTGGACTCTAAACAAACAAACAAACAAAAAAACCTCTCAGGCATTCCCAGAGCTTTATATACATGATGTCTCTAGATTCTATCAAGTTTTCAGTATAAACTACCATAGTATTCGAATAAATTCTTTAGCAGAATTTTAATTAAGTTTCTTTCCACAAATTTAGCTTCTGTAAATGTCTAAAGAAGCCTAGAAGTTAGTAAAGCCTAGTGATAAGATCTGATACCCAGCAGACCTTAGCTAATCAGACTAAATTTGTAGCATTTGTTCAGCAAGTTACAAGGGCTAGGGATATAGCTCAGTTCTAGAGAGCATCTACCAACCATGCAAAAACCTCTAGGTTCAATCTCTACCAACCCAAGAAAATAATAAATAAAAACAAAAAAAATGAATGATCTTGTTCCATAGAACAACCCTGTACCTGTGTTAGGCATTCTACAAGACTGATGGTCTGATTAAAACTTCAGTGTTGTGAAAAATAGGATGTTACAGGTCCAGAGCCATCTTACCTCAGGACTATGTTTAACCTCCCAAGTAGTCAGTATTGCATATTTCTGTGTCTGACCTAGCATCCTTGTGGGATATTAGGTAAATTCTTTTTGTAATGTGCAAGAAGACCCTGCCAACCCCACCAAAAGAGTAATAATGTCATCAGGTTATACCTAAGGCCTGTAACAGAGCCTTCTTTTCTGTGACACTCCAACCTACCCAATATTTTCACCAATGTTTCTAGAAGTTCTCTGATTTACAATGCTTTCTTCTGTTGGGATAAAAACTTCCCAAGAGGTTGTGGAAATGACTCAATCAAAAAGGCTTGCCTTGCAAGCATGACATGAGGTTGATTCCCAGAACCCATGTTAAAAAACAAAATAACAACAACCAAAAAAAAAAAAAAAAACCCTAGGATGGTGATGCATGCTTGTGATCTCCAGAGGTCAAGACAGGGGCCCTGGGACTCACTAGCCAGCCAGACTAGCCTACTTGCCAAAGTCCTGCCCAATGAGAGATCTGTCTCAGGCAAGAAAAGGGTTTGGGTAGTGTCTGGGGAACAATGCCTGAGTTTGTCCTCTGATCTCTCTGTGCATGCACACAATGTGAACATATACACATAAATACAAACATACACGTGCCCTTTCACATACACATGCACACATAAACAAACCTGTTACCATGCTATTTGACGTAACCTGACTCTTCTTTCTAGGCCCAAATAACTCATACTTTTCTCAAAAATAAACTTTCTCCTGTTTCCTCTGAGGTCAGAACAGTGTTTTAATGCTAACAAATGCTTACCGTATACCAGGCTCTCTTTGAGACGTTTGGGAACCATGAGTGACCAAAATTGACATTTTATTTGGATAGATTTAAGTAATAGTCATGGCAGTTCTATAATCTTAGTCAATGAAAGATGGAAATTGAAAAAAAAAAATTTACATCCAAGCCTCACAGAGGAGAAGCTGAAGGGGAAAAGTGGACAGTGAGGGAGACTACAGGAGACTGCCTGTGTGTGAGGAGACTACAGGAGACTGCCTGTGTGTGAGGAGACTGCAGGAGACTGCCTGTGTGTGAGGAGACTGAAGGAGACTGCCTGTGTGTGAGGAGACTACAGGAGACTGCCTGTGTGTGAGGAGACTACAGGAGACTGCCTGTGTGTGAGGAGAGTACAGGAGACTGCCTGTGTGTGAGGAGACTACAGGAGACTGCCTGTGTGTGAGGAGA